>JANHFM010001697.1:53843-64610 GCA_032468115.1 Grayia smithii | reverse complement strand
CCCCCCCCCGCAAGGCAGAGAAGACGCTTCTCCTGGGCCCTGCCAGCCAGAACACTGTGGCCATCTCCAGCATGGATGGGGTAGGCCTATCCTAGTGGAATGAAATCATCCCTCAAGTAACCTGGACCCATGCTTTAAAAATGATTACCAACACCTCAAATTGCATCCAGAAGCTGGCAGCTAGTGCAGCTCATGGAGCATTGGTGTTACATGGGCCACCCTTGGAGTCCCAAGAATTGCTATGCCACTGCACTCTGCATCACTGTAGCTTCCAAATGTGCTTCAAGGGTAACCCAATGTAGAGTGTGTTGCAGTAGTCCAACTTGAGATGACTGGGGCTTGAATGACTGAGCGCAGAGACTCCCTAATTCAGGAGTGGCTGCAAGTGACGCACAACTCAAAAGTTGCACAAATGCTCTTGTTTGGTTGACTTTTGATCTTTCATTCCTTTATTAGATACTGAATCTCATGCTCTAAAACTTGTATGTTATCATGTGGGTAGGTCTTACTGATTTCTTTTATTACCAGGGACCGAGCTGACTTTTAACTACAACCTGGAATGTTTGGGAAATGGGAAAACAGTTTGCAAGTGTGGAGCACCAAACTGCAGTGGCTTCCTTGGAGTACGACCAAAGGTATAACAGTCTATCTTTGGATACTTTTCATTAGATGCAGCTGTATTAACCTTACATATACTGGATACACAGGAATTATTTATACTGCTGTGATCCCCTACTGTTTGTGTAATTTTCTCCTGTTGATAAAAGTAGCACCCCTGTTGTCTATTCTGCATTATTTAAACAGCTGAGAGTACAAATTCAAAAGAAAAAGAAGAGCAATTCTTGTTTTCCTTGTAGGTGTATACCTACTAATGGACCATCTAGGATTAGACATTTCATTATGTACCTTACTTAAACAAGTTAAATAAAATTAGTTATACAAGAACAGGAATTTTTTTCCCATCCTGAAGAACTGCACACTGGAATTATTTTCTGTCTTCAGAATCAGCCACCTGCTACAGAAGAGAAATCTAAGAAATGTAAGAGGCGGCACGGGAAGCGCAAGTCACAGACAGAAGTCACGAAAGAGCGGGAAGATGAGTGTTTCAGTTGTGGAGATGGTGGGCAGCTGGTTTCCTGTAAGAGACCAGGCTGCCCCAAAGTCTACCATGCTGACTGCCTCAATCTGACTAGGCGACCTGCAGGTCAGTCATGTATTCTTATATTTTGTTACTGCAGAAAGTATTTCCAGGATGAAAATGGTAGCTCATATGCATGTACAGAATACAAAAGAACATATTGCTACATATTGGCTAAAGTTCTGTTCTTTAAAATAAACCTATAGACATAATTTTCTTTTAAGGTGTTGTACGTTTTTCTTCTCATAGAAACATCTTTTGTTAATGAATCAAAATCTAGGACAAAGTTAGAAAATGAAATTCTTTCCTTCTTACATTAAGTCCAGTGCTAATAGAAAAAAAAATATTTTGGATGAATTGGAGTCACTTATCTTTTTTCTCATTAAAATACTCCACTTTAACAAGCTTTTGAATACAAGCTGCTAAATGATTCAGTTACAACTTCTGTCTGTCTAATTTGATTCTCTTGTAAATGGTTCCTAGAGTTTGAATGAAGTAATTGAATAGTTACCTGAAGCAGCGTTTATTATTAGAGTGAACTAGAATAAGGAACAAAGTCAGATCCAAAGAACTGAGGAAAGAAGTCCAGGGGAAACAGAAATATGCTTATGCGATGTTAAACAGATATTAGTTGAAATACACAGAAGGTTATACCACCTTTAACTTTTTTTCTTGAGGTGGAAAATGTTTATGTCTCTAGTTAAATTTTGTCTTCCTTAAATTCCCTTTAGCCCATTAGGGTATAAACTGATTTAGTGAAAAAGCACATGTGTTTCATTGGAATGCAGTGACTGTTTGTGTGCTAATGTTCCCTTGAAATTCCAGTTCTCTAATGGCATGGGCCTGGAAAGAACCTCATCCCTGAATTTGAGAGAGAAACAATACATCTTTGCAAAGTGTTTTTTCCTCAGTGCTCCCCTCTTTGCAGTACTAAGCACAAATACTTTTTTTTTAAATTTCAACTTATATGCCGCCCTTCTCTGGAGACTCAGGGCGGCTTACAATTTCAAGCACAAATCAATGTGCTTAGCAATAGCCTTCATTCCTTCTATATGTCTACTTATTAGGGCTTTTGCCCTCCCCCAAGTGGCATTTTTTACAAAGTCAGCTTATTGCCTCCAACAATCTGGGTCCTCAGATTACCTCGAAAGGATGGAAGGCTGAGTCAACCTTGAACCTGGTGAGATTCGAACTTGCACTAATTGCAGATAGATGGAGCTAAGTGGAACCACTTAGCAGTGCACTAGCTAAGTACGCCACCAGGCACTTCAGGTAAAGCAAAGGCATTTTATTAAGGGCTCTTGATACAGGGGACCGAAACAAACAATACATTGACAGAAAGCAATAAATCAAACAATAAAAGACATTGATTAGATGCAGGGAAAGATAAACACCCTTGCAGTAGGTGGCATCTTCTCCTTTCCTATCTGGGTTTGTTTCTTTAGCACTTGCAGCACTCAAGGATTTCAGAATACAGTTCTACCTGAATAGGCTAGTTTTGCACATCAAAGGAAATGGCTTTGGCTAAAGGAAAAACAAGATTTCTTATACTTCAAAAGGAGGCATGGTTGCCATGTTAAAATGCTAATATCACCTTGATTAAAAGGCTCATCATAAAACCTAAAATTCCAGGTAACACTAAGGCCCTGTTTGTTTTTGATCATAGGTATCATTTCTTGTTCTATAGATGGAAATTCCTGCAGTTGGAGCCAGGACAAAGTTGAAACACAATAATAGTTACATAACAGTGGAATGAAACCATTGTATATAATTAATTGGCCTTTGTGGGTTATATCCTCTGTGGGCAATTTAATACCAGCATCTGGATGTCTGGGAATGGAGCTGAATTTAGCAATTTTCCCTGAACAGCTTGCATCTTGATTTCAAGGACTTTCAGAAACTGCCATCACTCATTTCAGTCATGCTTTTTCCCATACTGCAGGAAAGTGGGAATGTCCTTGGCATCAGTGTGATGTGTGTAACAAAGATGCAGCCTCCTTCTGCGAGATGTGTCCCCGATCATTCTGCAAACAGCATCGGGAAGGCATGCTGTTCATCTCCAAACTGGATGGACGCCTGTCATGCACAGAACACGATCCTTGTGGACCTAACCCTCTAGAGCCAGGAGAGATTCGTGAGTATGCGCCTTCCACAGAATCAGCAGCTGGCTGCCAAAACACTCAGCCATCAGACCAGCAGCCTGCAGCTACAGGCCCGAAATCTCAGTCCTCAGAGAGGCTTCCTCTGACTGTGTCTCTGAGGCTGCAATCCTCAGATAAACCACCTTCCTCTTCATTGGCTCTGAGGCTACAGTCCTCAGACAAGCCGCCTTCCTCGGTGGCACTGAAGCTACAGCCCTCAGATAAACCACCCTCTACAATGGCACTGCGGCTTCAACCAGCAGACAAACTGCCCTCCACCCTGGCCCTGAGTTTAAAGCCCACTGACAAATTGCCCTCCACCCTGGCCTTGAGGTTCAAGCCTTCAGACAAACTATCCTCTGCCCTGGCCCTTAGATTGCAGTCATCAGACAAGCCACTTTCGGCAGTGGCTCTTAGGCTACACCCCTCAGAGAAGTCAGCACCCACAGTGGCCCTTAGGCTGCGGGCCTCAGAAAAGCTAGCTTCCCCTGGGGCCCGGAAGGGGCAAGTCCCTGAGAAGCTGTCCCCCGCCATAGTTTGGGAGGAACAGTCCTCTGTTGCCACTGAGGAAAAGCCACCTGGATCTGAGACAGCAGCCGACTGCTCGACCCTAGAGGTGCCCAGGAATTCAGACCCATCACTGATGGGTGCTTCCCAGCCCCTATTGCGAGATAAGCGCCCCACCACCCCACCGCCCCATGGGCAGGTAGTGGACAGAACTGCAGAACCGGACTCTCTGAGGCCTGAGCCACAGGGCAGGGCCATTTCTGTGGGGCCGCTGCCTCAGCCTTCAGGGAAGGCGGCCCCTTCACTGAGTCTGAAGCCGCAGCTGCCAGTCAGACCTGTCACCCCAGTAGCCCTTAGGTCTAAGCCGTCAGAGAAGCTAGTCGCTCCGACCGGCTCACCGCCTCAGACGCCCAGCAGGCTGCCTACCCCTGTGGACACTCGGCCTGTACCATCTGACAAGCCTTCTACCACCGCGGGCCTGAGGCCTCAGCTCTCAGACAGGCTTCCTGCCCCACTAAACCCCAGGCCTTTGCTTTCAGAGAAAGCACTGCGGCCAGTCGACCAGAATGCTCAACCCAAAGAAAGAGGCTTTGTGACTGTGGAGCAGAACCCTCAGCCGAAAGAACGGACATCTGTATCTGGCGAGCAGTCTTGTCGGCCAACGGGGAAATGTCCACCCTTCCCAGGGCAAACCTCCTGTCCGCTAGAGAACTTGCAAATGCACGAAAAGACCTCTTGGCTTAGTGCAAAAGGGCTGCCATCCATGGAGCAATCTTTTTGGACAGCTGAGAAACTGCAGTCTCCTGAGCACAGTCTCTGTCCAGGCCAAGAAGCAATATCTGCACCCTCCACGGAGCAGACATTTTGGTCAACAGAGAGATTGTCTGCATTTGAACAACCCCCTTGGCCTGGAAGGGAAGCTCCACTACCTTCTGGGCAAACCTCATGGCTGACCAGAAACATTCAGACATTGGAGCAGATCTCTTGGCTCTCTGGGAAAACACAAACACCTGTGGGGCAGGGCATCTTGCCTTTGTCTGAGCAAAATGTGGTGCTAGGACTGGACCAGGACTCCCCTGGCCATGAACCTCCTGAGTCTAAATCTAAGTGAAGCCAGTTTGAGGCCAGACGGGTCACCTATTTGTTTTGATTGGTTTTTTTAATTGTATGGGAAAGGATTGTTTTTGTTTGTTGTTTTCTTTTTAATTCACTTCCCCAGTTTCTTAATCTTCAGCAACATCCTGCTCAAGCTATACAGACGTATTTTAACTAAATCTCTATGATGCCCAACCAAGGAGCAAGAATGTAGGTGGTCTTTACCTTCATTTTGCAGACAATAATGCTGAAATAAAGGAATCCACTTGGGAAAAAATATTTAATTCCATTAATCGGTTTACTAATTTTGTGAGTCTGAATCTAGGAACAGACTTGGATTTCTAGATTATTCCCATGTATCGCCAAAGAAATTGTTTGTTATCATAACAAACTTCCACACTGGCCCCTCATATTTCCAAAATGTTTAACTAATGAACCCAGATATAGCGGGCACACAAGGAAATGCAGCAGGTTTTTAGTCCTTAATTTTCATTCCTTGCAGTCTAACTGCTGGAGCTTTTCAAATGCAGGTGCTTTTAAAAAATACTTGAAGTTAGTTGAGGACCTCAGTTCTGCAAAACAGAAGAACTTGTGCCTCAATGAACCTAGGTCTTACAGCAAGAGTATTCAGAAATACTATCTGCTAGATTCTTTGGGACTTCGATCTTTAGTGCAATGGCACTAGAGTTCTCTTTTCAGCAGAATTTTGACCACTAAAGACACGAGCAGGTTAGAAAAATAAGTACATTATTCGTCTAGCTTTTCAGTGCAGCATTGCATTGTTTTTACAGTTTGTTCACCAAAGTCATCTTGTAGTCAAACTGATAGTGTGGACAAATAAAACTAATTTTCCTCTTGTCCATGGCAAATCTGCTTAAAAATAATGTTTGCATTATGTATGAGTGTATTTCTAAATTATAAGCTAATTCAGAAAACTAAACGGTTGATGACCTATCTGAGAATAAATGTTCAAGATGAAAAGTGAATATTACTACCGGTATTCTGATTAGTATCTAGCTTTCAGATTGTCTCCTGCATCACTCCCACGCCCCACCTACAGAAAATTGACTTGAATTTAATGGGGCAGCCCTAAGGTGTCCTGTTGTTTGAAGAGAGAGATAGCTAAGGTTATAGTTCTCACACTGGAACATGAAGAGCTCTAGCACTTGCCTGAGGTTCTCGTTCTTCTTTCTTTATTTTCCAGTTAATGCAACATTTTAGTCCCGACTGGTGGCTAGGTTGGTAGTACTATCTTTCCATTAAGGAGAAGCATTTAGTATTACATAAAGAGGCAGATATATTATTTGCACCACAGAAATATAGCTTGTGATGGTACTGATGGTGGTTTTTTTAAACTGTAGCTGGGGAATCAAATAAATTATTACTTCATCCTGTATATGGCAATATTATTCACTCTGCAGGGCCTTCACATATATAATATGGCCTCCATTTCATACTACAAAATCAGCAAACTATTTGACCATTTTTAGATTGCCACCCTGTTCTATTTGCCTGGGCATCTGAACTCTCACAGACTGTTAAACTGCAGTTGGAAGCAAAAACCTTTTGAATAGCTCCCATTTGGTCCTCTCTAGATGTTCACATTTTGGCACAGAGCAGAAATTCTAACTCTGTCCCAATCTAGAGCCTCTCATCTTGCAATAGATAACTGTGGGGTATTCAGGGCCTGTAGGCAATCATCAGTGTTGCAGTGGCAGTTCAAATTCAGATCCATTACTTTTTTTCAATGTTGGCTTTCCACAATGACAATAGCAACTCGGCACTGCGAAATATTCCCTACCTGGTTGTGCATCTCATCTTCCTCTCTTGATTCATTTCATTCTCTCCAAGTACAGCTAATGACTTTGTAAAAAGCATTATGACTAAATGGAACCTTAGTGCTTAAAGTTGGTTTTCCTTGAACACCTGCAGGCCGAGCGCTGCTAATTGCTGAAAATGGCGAAATGCAAACACCTTTTGTTTCTGCGTGACTCCTGCACAAAAGGAAACAGGACAGTTCTTCTGAATGAGACAGATACAAGAAACCAAGGGCATTTTACCAAAACTTTTTAAAATGAAAAGACCCACCTTTTTGAACAATCAAGCAAGTCAAGCCAATCACGAGGCTCAGCATATTAAACATTTCTCATGTGGAAACAAAATGAGGCTCTAAATTTTACGTCTCTAGGCCTTCCCGTGAACTGGACTTTATCATGTAGATTGTGTGTTTAGGGCTTCCTTTGTGCCAGCCCCTGCCCTCCCTTCACAGCTGTACTTGTAAGAAGAGAGATATCTGCACTGCTTTATCCAACTTGGTTCTTGCAATGTCATGTGTTTTAACTAGGTATTTGTTTCATGGAAAAAAAATAAACTGTGAATATTTTTGGTGGAGGCTATTTTAAATCTTTAAAACTCAAAACTTTTTATTTTGAATTCTTTTGTTCAGATTCCTAGGGATCATGTCGGTGACTGTAAGAACTGGGATTTATATAGCAGCACATTCTGAATTTTTGGCTAGGAACTCATGATTGAACCAATTTAAACTTTTCAAGTGGTATTTCAAAACAATTGCCCAATGACTTATTTAAAATTACACCTTTCCTCTTTTCAGTTTCCTTAAACTAAACTTGTTTAAAATATAAAGCTGTTAACTGAACTAAGCAGTGAAATAGAGAACATTGCAAAAGTGTAGCTGGAGCAATTTGAATATTTTATCAAACACAACAGACCTCTCCCAAATCCAGAGGTTAATGTCCAGTTCATTAAGCTAAGTAAAGAAATTACAAGGTGTAACTTCAGGAAAATATGAGGCATAAGGAGGAATCACCACCCTGGTCTTGGTTAGGATAAGGTAAGGAGTTGCAGTCTCTATAACCAGATAGCCACATGAGGCAGGAAATTCGTCATAAGAAGGAACTGGTCAAATAGAGAATGCCATCTGTTCAAAAGAAAAGAGCAAATAAGGGTTGGAGAACATAGTTGATAAGAGTTGAATTTCCATGGGCTAAAATAGTCTTGAATTTAAAGTTATTTGGGCGTATTTACTTTACCCTGCTACTGGTATCTTGCTGGAATTGTGGGCAAAGTGATGTGCCTATGTGCAAATATTTTACTTTGCTATCATGTTTATTTTAGACAGAAAAAGATGGTCTATAATTAAGTCTGGTCTAGAGTCATGCAATTTTGGTAGATGGGGGGGAGGGTCTGAGATCATATTTTGCCTTTGAAAAATGGGCCAAGAAGGCACATTCCAAAAATTAAACAGATTGGGGAATTGAGAACAATCTGGGCTAGAATTTAATGTAAATACATACATACATTTGTGTATGCATTATACACAATGGTGGTGTGCATTATACAGTTCGGGTGACTGTTTAGAACTGTAATGAATACAATTTGTGCCTCTCCTTTTTCCAAACATTGTATCTAAGTTTTTGAGAAGGGAGAAGTGAACCTTAAAGCCTGCAGGTGCCTAGATCTGTTCAAAAACTCATGAAGCTGTTAAAAGGTTTATTTTTAATATATAGGCTACTTGTGGGAAGTGTACAGTGTAAAACTAAATTAAGGGCACTCCTTGGTCAGTCATGTAATAGTTACAAGTTAAACATAAGTTTATTTACCAGAGGCTTGAATGGGGCTTGTTGAAACAATATATACATGTGATAATATTGAAGTATATGGCGAATTCTGGCCAGTATGGTTCAGTAATGTGCTGCTAACCATTCCATATTTCATGCTTCTCTGTACCAGTTTTCTGCATTTTCCTGCAGATAATTAATTGACTGCAAGTCCTTTAATTTAGGATGTATGGTTTCAAAATGTGGGCATATTTTTAATTAAAAATAGGAATTTAGAATTATATGTAATATTCTGCAGCATTCATATCCTTATGTTCAATTTTAAAGAAGTCCTCCAAATACACATAATTACTAGTGAGCTACATAAAAAGAGTTTATTACCCCTTGTGTTGATATATGAGATTTTACAGTGTGGTTGAATTCCTTGGAATGTACAAAGCTGTCGTTAGGACCAGGGTTGACCATTTAAGAACACTGCATTACAGGAATTGAGATAACATTCACATCCAAGATCAAGATGTATTAGTGTATTCAAATATTGACCGAAAGTTACACTAAATAATGGACACATTTCTGTCTCCTTTTCTAGATTTGCAATTGTTAGTATATTCAAGATGGTAGTGATCAATTTATATGTGACAGCCACTTGAATGCGCTAGTCCTTTTGGTCTTCAGGTCGTTGTATGCTCTGTGCTTCTGCAGAGCAACATTTTGAAAAGTTGTAGAAAGTGCAGCTCAAATTCATCCTGCACTCTTGTCTAGATACCTCCCTGAAGCTGTCCATTCTACTCATCACCAGTTAAGACAGATTACAGAGAGCATGCTCTTTTGGTTGTAAAGTTGAAAAACCCTTGAGGCAGCACGATATCCCAGTGATCATTTTTTACTGTACTTCATGGTGTGACGATTTTACATTTGTTAGGTCTCGGTCTGTCATCATCTGAAGGGAGATACTTTTGTAAAAGCTTAAGAGCCTATCCTAGTATGTGGTCAAAAGTATTTGGAGAGACTTACTTACATTTGAGGGATCAAAATAAAAGTAATGTTAATTTGGAGGGGGGGATGGTGGAAGAGGACCTTGTGTTTATCTGTTGCAGCAAAAGCAAATTCCTTGCAGCATTTTAGAGGCTAACAAATTTATGACAGAAGTTTGGGGATTGCAGTTCTTAAAACAGCTGCAGAGAACTATTGTTCATACTTTTGGTTATTTATAAAAGTGATGTTAAACTTTTTTTTTAAATCACACATCTTTATGAAAACAAAATAAAAACGAGTCAGATAAGGTAATTGGCACTTAGCAATGCTAACATAAGATGGAGGGGGGGGGGGAAATAGTTTCTCCAAGCAATATGCATTGTTTCATTCTCGGGCATGTTGGTTACTGATTGTGGAGAGGGCATCAGTGGGAATTATGGCTAAGCAGAGCTGTTTGCAGGAGAACATCTAAACAGTATATGCTGCCATATCCCTCCAGTGCTTAATTTTTACCTGGATGGATGATGAAAAGGAGTCAACAAAGCATATATCTGTATTAGTGAAAAAACCAGCCCAATATGGCTATGCTGAGCTGCCCAATTTTACAGAGAGCTGGCTGCCAGACGTTTTTGGAATAGCTACATTGGAAGAAGAGGAAGTGTCTTTGGATTATTAATTTCATTTTGCTTCCCATACTTAGTTGACTGTATGTGAAATTTATAATTGGGGGAGTGGGGAAGGTTGCCCTACCCAGGCATTCCCAAAATATGTACTGTAATTCTTTGTATATAAAAGAACATAATTACTGTAAAGTAAAGTTTAACTTTACTCTTATCTGTGTGCATTGTCTCATTAAGGCCTGGCAGAACATTAAAATCTACCTTGAAAGAAAGTTACTTTTACAGCACAGGTAGTTTCCCCACCCAAACAGTAAATGGGCCCAACAGTGCTTAGCTTCCAAGACAGCACAATGTTGTCTGCCACTTAAAGTGAAGTCTTAACTTATTTCTGGTGATTTATTAAAACTGTCCAGACTAAATTATTAAAAACTGTTTAAAGTGTACTGCAAAATTAAAATGTGCTTTTTACTGGATGCTTAAAGATAAAGGTTCCCCTTGCACATAGTGTGCTAATCCCAACTTTAGGGGGCGGTGCTCATCTCCGTTTCAAAGCCAATGTCCTTTGGGAGTTGGGCACCATATAAATTGAAATAATAATGAACCAGCGCTGTCCAAAGATGTCTCTGTGGTCATGTGGCCGGCATGACTAAATGCCAAAGGCGCCCAGAATGCTGTTACCTTCCCACCAAAGGTGGTCCCTATTTTTCTACTTG
>JANHFM010001697.1:12612-26321 GCA_032468115.1 Grayia smithii | reverse complement strand
GTGAGAGCCAGAAATCTTGCTTGTTTGTAGGTGACCAAATACTTATTTTCCACCATAATTTGCAAATAAATTCTTTATTTAAAATCAATTTAATCAAATAAATTAAAATTTATTTAAATAAAATTCTTTATTTAAAATCAGACAATGTGATTTTCTGGATTTGTTTTCTCATTTTGTCTCTCATAGTTGAGATATATCTATGATGACAATTACAGGCCTCTCTCATCTTTTTCAGTGGGAGAACTGAACTGCACAATTGGTGGCTGACTAAATACTTTTTTGCCCCACTCTATATTGGCCCTGGAGATATGGAGTAGTGAACTACTCCATATCTCCATGATATGTATCACACTTCATTCTCAGAATGTCTCATCTCATCTTCTGCTAACTCTATTTAGAGTCACTTTTACAGACATTGCTTCTTACTTTTAAGGACTACCTTAAAAGTGGATAATTTTGATGGCAATCTTTTATTTGTTAAATGTATTCAGGGTTGCTTGATTTCATCAGAGAGCAAGACAGCAAGAACTGAAGTTTAAAAAAAACCCTATCCCCTTTTTTTAAACCCATGGTTATGTTAAACCATTTGCATCAGTGAGAACAGAAAAACAAGAAACTACGTCTCTCTCCTGTACTTAATTACTACATATAGAGAATGTTATTCTAAGTGAAAGAATTTAGGCTGTAATCTGATGGTCCAGGAAAAATACACCTAGAGTTCTGTGTAATTTACAATTTGGAAGCAAAATTTACAATTTGGAAGCAAAATAACCCCCCCCCCTTAATGATTAATTGTGCTCCTATACAACAATGCTATAGTCACATACCTGATTTTTCTAAGCAAGACATAAAAAGGGCTGAAAACTCGAGAAATCTCCTCTGGTCTCCTTTCCAAATTGAGGGGTCCATCTGGATAGATCAGAAGGCCACTGCACAGAAGGCAATAAAATGCCATTTAGGGGTACCCAAAGTTGTCCATTAGAATAAAAGCACTTGACATATACACACAGAGTCTCATGGAAAGCACAATCTTAGTAAGACCAGATTGTTAATTTTTTAATTCCTTTTAGAAATCATTTTTGAGCATATTAATGAGATCGTCATAAGTGTCACCTTGCTTCCTGGAAGACTTTGAAGAGCTGGTTCTTCCCTCAAGCATTGGTGTAGGATGAACCCAACAAGATGATAATGTGGATGTGTGGGAGAGTGTTGCCTCAGGGATACCAGAGTTTTTATTATGCTTGTTTGGTTGCTTTTATTGTCTTGTGGTTTGCCCAGGATTGTGATTGTAATTCATAGCTATATGAGTCTTTTAAATGAAATAAGAAAAGCTATACTATACACCAAGTTCTCTAAGCCTTTCATAAATAAGCTTTCATTTTCAACAGCTTTCAGAATTACTTTTCTTAAGCCCCTTCATTTCTTACAGAGGTTATTGTTGACCATAATGCATCTTATAGAAGTACCATTATTGCTTTTTGCCAAGATAGGAGACAGCATGTTTTGAAAGACTATTGTAATTGGAATTTGGCAAAACCAGAACTGAATAGATTTTCCATTAGCAAATACTATCTTAGCAAGGATCCATAGTAAAATAAAATTTGCTTTTGAAAGACCAACTCAATTAAAAAGTTGCTACTTCTTCCATCCTTACCCCCACCACAGGAAAGGCAAAAAAAAAAAAAAAAAAGAACTATCCAGAAAATTTGAATTAACAATCTCAGTTCATGTTTTACACCAGCTACTAAAAATAACTTGATGGCAGTGTTAAGAGATCAGCAGGATTTCTTTCTATATCAGGAGCAAATCTGATATGCAGACTCTTGTGCTTTAAAAAGCAGAAACAAGTTCATATGCATGATGAAGATCACAAAAATATGAAATGTGATTTTCAGATGAAGAGCTATGCTAGGGAACTAATATGTCACAAGAGAATTTCAAATGAATTTAAAGAGGAGCATATTATATTCACCAATGTCAATCATGCAGAAAAGCACAAGGAAAGACACATATCTAAAACCACAGTAATAACTCAATTTACTGAGTAAATGTTATGTCAAATTACTTGTTCCAAATTCTTCTGCTAGGAATATATGGATCATGCTACTTTTCATCATTAGAACTACCTTGTCCAACATTTTAGGAATTCCAATCTACAGAAGTCTGCTTCTATAGTTTCCATCTTGTAGGTGGCTGATTTGGTAGTCAAACACCAGCTGTTTACTAAACACATACCTAATAATAGCTAGACGTGGAATGGTGAACATCAGCTGGGGTTCATATCCATCAATCATATCCTGAGTCAAGTAGCCAAGTTTCAAGGCTCTAGGTAAGCAAAGAGAATGAAGAGGCAGAGAATTAGAAAATAAATCTCTGGATATATCTAAATTCCAATTTATTATTCTGAATGTACACTGGGCCAAGACAGTTATCCAAAGGAATACTTAAAGGTTTACTTACAAAGTCTAGTATCACTGTATTATATATGTGCTGGCCCAGACTACAGAGAGTGAAGAAGCTGTGTCAGAATGCTCACCTAGCCACGGTTTCACAGAAGAGCACAACAATCTCCTGCTGCCTATAGATCTCTTCAGGGGATTTAACAGAAACTAAAGATGACACATAGCTGGAAAAGAGACATAGTTTGAAGTCCATATGAACATTCAATGCAACCCCTCTGCATTCAAATCCCAAAATAGTTTCCCTCTTTTTGTTTCTTTATCAAATACTATTTCATTATCACTCCTTAATATAGGTAGCCCGCCTCAACTTACAATCATTCATTTAGTGACTGTTCAAAGTTATAAAGACACTGAAAAAAGTGACTTATGATTATTTTTCATACTTATGACTGTTGCAGCATCCCTATGGCCATATGATCAAAATTTGGATGCTTAGCAATTGGCACCTATTTATGATGGTTGCAGTGTCCCCAGATCATGTGATCACTTCTTGCAACCTTCTGACAAGCAAAGTCAAAGGGGAAATTAGATTCACTTAAAAGCTGTATTACTAACAACTGCAGTGATTTACTTAACAACCATGGCAAGAAAGGCTGTAAAATGGGGCAAAATTCACTTAACAAATAACTTGCTTAGCAATGGAAATTTGGGACATAATTTTGGTAATTGTAAATCAAGAATTACAATTGTAACCTGGATTATGTGTATCTAATTGGATTTATCTAAGAGGTTTTTGGCATTAGTTTGTTAATGATCCAAAGAACAGCAATTATGATTTTTCATCTCTGAGTCCACCTATCACTTATTGCTCCATAGTCCATTTCAGTTTATTCAGCGTATTACCTAATATACTTTACCAACCCTTGTCCCTGTAGCTACCTTTTATCAATGAGCACCCTCACTCCAAACAGCTGTTTTCTTCTTAAAAGGTTAGTTCTGCTTATTGCTCCCAAGGTCAGAGACTCGCAGCCCACACTGTGGTTCCTACTTCTAACTCTGACCAAAGTCCTAATCTAACCCTGATTTCTTTGGGGGATTAACAAGTAGGACGTAAACTGATATGTAAGTGAATTTAGTCATACCTCAGTTCAAACTCAGCAAAAAGCACATCAAAGCGGATTAATGCTCTCCGTATAGTCTCTGAATAAGGTCCAGGTTGGTTTAAGCTTTGCTCTCGGAGTACCATCCGCACCACCTCTAAGCTGCATAGCAAATCTTTGGCCAGAGGACGCAGCCGTACTCCATCTGCCTCTTCCACATCAATGTAGGTGCGTGCCATAAGACACTAAAAGGAAAAAAAACCCAAGAATACAGGAACATTCCTTATCCCTTAGCTCCTTTCCACAATAGAAGACAATAAATTCTAATTCAGCTACGGTGAAGGATGCTGAACAACAAGGCCCTCCCTATTCACCAGGACATCGCACAGCCCATCACAAGATTGAAATCCTGAAGGCCAGCTTGGAAAGCAGCTATTCACTTAACCCAGCTATTCACTTAACCCAGTATAACCCTGACAATGCCTGGAGAGAGGAATGGTCCAAGGTACCTTCTTGTGACCTGACTATTAGTGATCCTTCTATCAAACCACCTGGTTTTGACTTGCCCCACTTTGTCTGGTTGAAATTGAACAGAATTAGGTGTGATACTGGAAGAAGTGTGAAGAGGAGGAGGAGAAGGAAGAGAAGAAGAACGGATAAAGAAGAAAGAAAAGGAAATGATGATGATGACGATGATGATGATGAAAGAAGAAGTAGAGGGCAGAGGAGGAGAAGGAGAAGAAGGAGGAGGAGGAGGAGGAGGAGGAGGAGGAGGAGGAGGAGAGGAAGAAGGAGAGGAAGAAGAAGGCTTTTCCCCAACAAGTTTCCCCAAGTTGTTGCAGAGCAATCCTCACAAGGTACTTTCTGAAATAATTCCAGGCTGTATCTCAGTAAAGAAGGAACTTTCATGTTCTAAATATTCAGCAACCATCTGGACCATACTAGATGATTTGTGAGCCACTCAGAGTTGTGGTGTAAGTTGGACAATCATATAAATGTTTTAAATACATAAATAGCATAAAAAACAGGAGTTGGTTATTGGAACAGCAAAACCAGATTATCAGAGAGAATGGTCACACAAGTGCTTTATATCTGAGTACAACTCCATTTACACTATATATTAAACGCAGTACAAAAATAGGAGACATTTGATTCTACCAGAGCATATTCTGGAGCTATGGCGGCATCTCGGTGTCTTCCCTCCATGACTCACCTCAGCAGCAAACAACATATGGTTCCGTAGGTTGTCCACTAGAAGATCTTCGGGGAATTTGATGACATAGTCACGACCATGACGTTCCTTGGGGATACATTCTTCCATGATCTGTTCTATGATAGCCAGTAATTCAGCCTGCCAGACAGAGAAGAAATATTTCTACTTTTTGTAAAAATATATTTGACTTATTCCCAACATCTCAATAGACAGTAATCCATTCTTCTCAGATTCATACTGAAGGGCAAATTCATAGCCCTGCATTTGAGCTAGAAATGAATAAAGCTACAAAGAATCAAAAGACTATAAAAGAGCACTTCTAATATGCTCTACACCAGGGGTGTCAAATTTGCGTCATTATGGCATTGTCATGTGATGTATCGTGACCCTTTTCCCCCTTTGCCAAACCAGGTATGGGTGTGGCCAGCGTGTGATGCATCCAGCCCACAGCCTGCAATTTTGACAGCCCTGCCCTACACTGAAATCAGTGAAAAGGGGAGGATCCAGAATTGAGTTTGAACTATTTGCAAGAATGGGTCACTTTTTTTCCCTTTAGCTAAGAGATAAAATGTTACTTTGGAAATATAGAATTATTTTAAATACTTAATAAGACACTGTACATTGCTGCAAAATGTCCATATTTCTTCTTGCTACTCAATGCAATACAAGCTGCACCACACAACTGGTACTCTGGAAAGAGGGAAAACCCAGATTAACCTTTAATGACAATTTGGCGTAATGGTTAAAGCACCTGTCTGGAAACCAGAAGACACGAGTTGTAGTCTTGCCTTGAATCCAAAGCCAGCTGGGTGATTTTGGACCAGTCATTGTCTTTTCAAACCTAGTTAAAAGGCAGTGACCAATCACTCTGAAATCTTGCCAAGAAAACTGCAGGGAGTTGTCCAGGCAGTTGCCCAGAATTAACACTGACTTGAAGACACCACCACCACCACCATTAGTGCCTCAAGTTTAATCCGAAAACATCTGGACCACCACTTGACCACCACTGACAAAATCACCATCCGTCAATTGCAAAAGACAACTTTACTTGGAACAGCTTACATCCTGTGACAATACCTTTAATATCATTAAACAACATCTATCTTGGGAAGGACTCAAAAGGTGGATAAAAATGCCAAGTGCAGTCTAAACACCTGGCTGACCTTGAAGCAACCATAATAACAATCCTTTAATTGGTTTCTCTGAGTATGATTAGAATTGTAATTTAACCCATTTGATAAGCAGAGGCTAAGTGGATTAATGAATCAGGCTACTCAACTGCCAGGGTTTGCAGTCCAGTTTGAGTGGAAGTGGTAGGAAATAGAATGACAGTTCATACCATAAACCTCTTACTTGACAGGAATAACCTCTAGTTCTGGAGTTCCACCAGGAGAAAGGCAAATAGAAATCTTTGCAGGGATTCATGTGGGCATACAGGAAAAATGCAAGTACGAAGTTCCACTTCTCTTTGTGAATGCTGTACAATTACATTCACCACCTCCTGACTGCTGATCTGCCACCACTTCGTACCTTTTGCTCTCCTCTAAAAAAAATCATACCTGACTAAGATGCAACTGGTTTAACAGTGTCAGGTACTGTTGGGGATCTGTCTCTACATCCAGGCAGTTGATTTCTGTTACCACTTGAGTCACTCGTTCATCAGCATAGAAAAACTGTGACAGCAGTCTGGGATCAGAACGCTGAAGAGAGAAAGAGAAGCCTGGATTATACACAGCCATACAATATGAGACAATCATGTTCAGCAGCACCTTAATTACATGTATACTTTGATATAAACAAAGAAATTCCCTTGGTACAGAATAGTAGTTGCCAGGTGAATTCTAATCTGGCTTTTTCCCCAATGTGCTTGTTTTCTACATCTGGGTAATTTTTTAAATTAAGCTGCAGACAGCCCAACCTGCATTTCATTGTGACAAATGAAGCAAACATTATATCTGTAATCTAGACATATGTTTATAATATTTTAGACCTTATGTTTCATATTTTGTACTTTTATTTCTTGTGCTTTTATGGAAATGTGATGTGAATGTGCCACGATACGATAAATAACAGTCCAGCCTGCAATCTTACTCCAGGATGGGGACTGTATCCACCAATGGGGCTTCAGTTAGAAAAGTGCCACCTCTTTTTAAAAACCCTATTCACGTTTTTATTCTTCTGCTAAGAGCTACTGTTTTCTTACAAAGATCAATTAAAGAAGATTTATAATTCCTCCTAAGTCAGTCAATAGTGTGCAAATAGAGTAAAGTTTTCAGCGTTAGATGATGGGATGTTGAGGCAAGAGCCTCTGATTCTTATCCCAGAGAAAATGGTTGTTGAATTAAGGAACGGAGAATTCTCTCCCTTCTGTGCTTGATGGCAGAGTTTCATATCAGGCAAAAGAATGAATCTCTCTGCTCTGCATTCCCAAACAGGCACCAGAATGTTTGACAAGGAGATTATGATGAATTAGGAAACCTGACACATACAAGAGTTCTCTGTCTGAAACACTCTGGAATCTTGTCTTCTCTGGGCTTGTTGCACCCCTCCCCACAAATCTTCAACCTTTTCCTCCAGCTTGTTTTGAATCTGCAGCCATATATCCAGTAAACTGCCAACCTTGAAGGTGTCAATTTTCTTGTTACACATTTTGCAACTATTTCATTGAGCAGAAATTCTCCAAGGGCTGGTTGCTCAGCCATATCTCTACTTAATTCAAGTATCAGAAACCAATCTCAGTTTTCTAACTGAGCTTATCAAAACGATAGAAAGATTAAATGTATACCACAGGAGAACTATGAATGCAATACAAATTAATATATAACTAAAACAAACATAAAAGAAGCTAAACGGACTACAGAACCTTGCAGTATATACTTGCAAACGGACGTGCAGAATCTAAAAGGGTATGATGTAATGTATAACAAAGGTGGAGAACTTTTCTGAAAAAGGGTCCACTGATAGGCATTCAGCTGTTTAAGATGACCCACTCCCCCCTGGGTAGGGAGGGCCCCACAGAACATCTGTGGAGCTCAGGGGTGGGTTCTACTTACCTTTACTACTTGTTCTCTTCATGCACGCGCTTTGCGTGGGATCGGCACATGCGCGCTCACTTCTCTCTCACGCGCGCTGAACACGCACTCCATGCATGCGCACTAATTTCCTTGAAAAAAACTAGAAACAAGCTCTCTGCGCATGTGCAGAGCAGAAAAACGGAGAAAAAAGTAAGTACGGGCGCGCAGGTGAGCCCAGCTCCCACCCGCGGAGAACCGGTTTGGTGACGTCACACTGTCACCATTACTGGATCGCATGAACCGGGCCGAACCGTGAGCAACCCACCACTGGTGGAGCTGCTGTGAGTATTAATCAGGCTACCCGGCAGATAAAATTGCTCAGATCCACTCTGACTTAACTGGGCAGATCAGACTGCAGTGCCTGAGGCGTGGTCTGGTGGTATGATCTGGGAAGAGTTTTAGCCAGTGATTCTTGAAGAAATGACAGGGTTTTCTCTATTGTCAGCTTGACCCCCATTCCTGAGTTGTAAAAGTGGCTAGAGAGATGAGCTATGGTTGGGTCCATGCTATGGTATTGGCCTTCTTGTATGAGATGGTAGTACCTTTTGCTTTGAGAGAGCTGGTGAGGCAGCCTCTGCTCAACACAGCTGGAGAAGCTGGTCAGTCTGAGAACCCTCATCAACTGCAAGAAATGGATTATGTAGACCAGTTTCAGATGGGTTTCAGATTGGGATTTAGCACTGACATAGATCACTTGTAGTAGAGAAGAAAGGGTAATGGAAGTGGCCACCCATCTTTGTGCTTCTTGATTTCTCAGTAGCTTGAATATCATTGACCCCATATCTTTCTGAACCAACTCTGGGGTTTGGGTATTGGGGTCATAGTTTTATGGGGGTTCTCTTTCTTTCTCAACAATTAGTTTTAGTTGTGTTAGTTGGGTGGGATAAATCGCTCCCTAAGCCATTCCCTTTCTCCCTTCCCCTTTGACATCCACATGAAGCTACTGGATAAGGTTATCCACTGATTTGGGGTTTGGTATCATCAATACATTGATGACATACAATTATATCTTTTGATGGTGGGCTGGTCAAATGGGGTTGCTGATGTTCTGTCCTCATGCCTAGAAGCTTTGTGGGTATAAATAGGGAAGAACTGTCTCTGACTTAATCCTACCAAGATCAAATGACTTGAGATGTAGAAATGTTCCACTTACACTATAATTCTGAATGGAATCGCACTTCTCCATTCAAGAGTGGTGCACAGTCTGAAGGCCTTCCTACGCCCATAACTGCTACTCACTGAGGAAATGGAGGTTGTGTCAGAAAGGCCTTTCTATCAGATGTATGAACTGAAAGCTCTCCTAGATTGGGAAGCCCTTGAGACAGTCACTCATACCTTGGTCAGCTCATGGCTTTATTACTGCACAACACTCTACATAGGGCTGTCTTTGAAAATCATATACAAGCTTAACTGGTCCAGAATGCAGAGGTACAGATAATAATGGGCAAGCCTCAGTATGCCCATGTAACACCTTTACTTTGCAAGTTGCATTAGTTACTAGTTTGCTTCTTGGTATAATTCAAGATAGTGGTAATTGCCTATACATGGCAAACAGCCTGATTACTTGAAGGAATGCCTTTCTTCCATAGTATCTGCTTGACCAATTAGATCTGGCAGGATTGGTGTGCTCTAGGTTCCTTTGATTAAAACAATGTTATCTATCAGAAGCAGATGTTCTCTGCTCTATTACCTGCCTTCTGGAATTAAGTTCCCCTTGAGATCCAGGAGGGCTCTGTACTGCTAGTATTTTGGAGAGCCTTGAAGCCCTGGCTCTTCACTCAGTGCTTTGGCAAGGTAACTGAAGCCTCTTCTGAGTAATGTGAGATTACTTCGCTTGTCGTCTGGTTTGTGCCACCTTTGTTCTTTGCTTTTATCATTGCATTATGTCAGTGTTTCTCAATCTTGGCCGCTGGAAGATGTGTGGACTTCAACTCCCAGAATTCCCCAGCCAGCTTTGCTGGGGAATTCCCCAGGCCAAGGTTGAGAAACACTGCATTATGTTATTGTTCTGAGTGTTTTTAATCTATGAACTATTCAGAGTTGCCATGTTAGGCACTGTAAAATATGCAATATAGTACTGTAAATAGGAATAGGAGAAGAGGCAGAAGGAACAAAATATGAAAATTATTATTACCAGTTTAGTCCATGACAGCAGATTAACCTTGGGATCAAGCTTGAAGTTTGAAAATACTGCATTGAAATCAGACAGTAACAGCTAGTGTTTGCATCTGTTATCCCTTTGAGCCCATTCCAAAGAAGAGATGCAGTCCAAATCTCAGACAGAAAGGAATCCTAGCTTTTCACTAGGGTTCCACTAACTGGTAGGACTATTAATGTGTTAAGTTCAAAGACCTGAAGATTTTCTATCACTGCAATAAACAAAATGACAATACAGCCCCATTAGTCAGCTGCTTTGTTCTATTCAGATGGGGAGGTTTGGGGTTGTTTGTAATGGTAAAACGGGCTAGAAATTTGGTAAACAAAAACAAAATTGGTTGTTTCCCAAATTAGGTCATGTCATAATGAATCTTTAAAAATCACAAAACACTTCCTGTTTCTTGCTACAGACCAACCTAGCTATTTCTCAAGGATTGCTAACATTTAATCAACTCAGTCATTCATACTAAGCACCATGTTCTTGTTGCTTCTGACTCTTTGTCGGCTGACAGAGATAATTTTGTGAGGACAGTTTCTCAGTAACGGCTTCTTTGAGGTCTACTATGCTCACGTTTATGTCACTAGTGTTGGTATCTGATCATCTTTTTTCCCATCAACTTTTTGTTTGCATTGATTTTTCAAGCCTCAGGGTCTTTCTTGCCTCTGCATTATGTGTCCAACATTTTAATATTAGCGTTTCCAGTGAGCAATTTGGTTTTACTCCTTCTAATACTAAATTATTTTGTTTCTTCTTGAAGTATTCTCAAAAACTGTCTGCAGCTTTATAATTCAAGGGAATACATCTTTCTTTGTTCATGTTCTCACAGGGCTTTCCTAAGTGTTACACAGCTGTGAAATCTAGACTACGCCCTTGACAGTATATAATCTTGTCAGTGATGTCTCTAAATATGAATAATTTGTCTCAATCTGAGTTTGTTTTTTTCCAAGTAGCAACATGGTTTTATTTCATGGCTACAATTACTGTGCTTCTGAACTTTTGATTTTTACAAAAATCAGATCTGTTATTACTTCAATTTCTTTTCCATTTGACTCCATTTGTTCATCTTCAATAAGAGATTTCATAAGTACTCCTGACATCCAGCCACCAGTCTGTGTTGTTGAGATTTCTCCTAGAATTTTTAATTCCAGTTTCTATTTCTTGAAGTATGTTCTATACGCAAGCCAAAAAAATAAACTATTCTGTATGCAACCTTAGTTCTTTTCATGATTTAAAGACAATTTGAAATTATTTAATTGTTCCATTATTTCAATCACCATACTAATTCAATAGGCCTGCTTTTCTTATGTTTTTAAAGACTACTGAAAATTTGTTGTGGTCAAACACCATTGAAAAATTTTCTATTCTATCATCTATTAAGAAAAATGAGCTTTGCTGTTCCCATTATCCCTTGGAAGTTAGCAATATGATCTCAGGTATTCCTGCATCTTCTGAATCCAACTTGTACTTTGTACCATTTTTATCCAACATAGTGTTGAAGTCTAGAGTGCAAAAGCTTGAGCATTATCCTACTAGTATGTAAGAGTAGCATGTGAGATAAACACAATTGTTCAATAAGTTGAACACAACAGTGTCCTTTCTTAGTATTGGAATATAAATTATTTTTTTACTTCTTTGGTCTGCTGCTGGGTTTTCCATATCTGCCTACAAACTGGAGATACCAATTTAACAGCATGATCTGGTTAAATTTTAAACAGTTCTGCTGGTTTATCATCAACTCTGCAGCATTATTTGCAAAATTTCCTAGAGGCCCTTTAACTTCACTTTCCAGTATGTCTGTTTCTAGTTCAGTTAGATCAACAATTTTAGAAACTTTTGAAGAAGTTCTTTAACACATTTGTACCATCTCTAATTTCTTTCTTCCTTTTGCAATACAATTTTGTTCATCTTTTTATCATATTCATTTTTGCATATGAGCTTGCCTGATTTCTGTACTTTTCTTTAATAAATCTCTTGTCCTTCCCATTCAATTTTTTGCTTATTTAAATACATCTTCTTATTCCTTCTTTATCTTCTCTAGAAGTTGATGTTTAATTGAACAATTTTTCCTTTGTGTTTATTTGTCTTTTGCTTTCCACATTTTTTTCAGTTACTTTTGATGGTTCATCAGACAGCCATTTGCTGCTGCTTTTTTTTTTTTACTTTTTGCATTTTGGGACATTTTTGTTCACTTCACTTTAATGAAGTCACAAACTTTAGTCAATAATTCTTCACACATTCTATCAAATTAAGTCCATTAAATCTATCCTTTATTTTCAACATTCATATAATGTTGAGCTCATAGCTTGATTGGCCTGTTGGTTTTGGAGTGTTTTGTTTTGTTTTGAGTTGTATTTTTGCGATAGATTATGATCTGAGGTGGTCTTGTTTTCACTGACTTATAAAATTTATCCATCTTTACTTACAGAACAAAAAAGACAGTTTGATTTTGGTGTTGTCCATCTAGTTATGTCCCTGAGTAGAGGTGCCTTCTGGATGGTGGTGTCCTATTTAATTTCTGCACCAAGCCCAGATTTTCTTATCATTCAAGATACTATTCTAGCTACGATTAGTATAAAGTCTGTTTTGAGAACAGGAGTAACTCAAACTTTTGCAAAAGATCTTTTCAATTTGTTTTATTTATTGATAAAAATATATTGCCTGAATTACATCTATACTTGGAGTACAGATGTGGATCAGATGTTGATTAATTTATCTAGAATTCCATTTGAGGTCATTTTATCATTATTGGGATTGCATTTAAGTACTCAACTTTGTTCTATTCCTTCTCAACAAAAATAGCAGCTGCATTGTTTCCACAATTTTCTTGTCCTCAATAGAATTTCTGATATGAAGTGAACCATTCTGGTCTACTTCATTGTCCTGTTTTGTGAATGTTCATTTTGTTTGTTTGGCAGAATACTGGAAGTGTTTCTTCTTTTTGTTTCCAGTGGATCTTCATCCCATCCTGTCTACAATATGACCTAGTCTTTCTGAACACATTATTAGGCTATGCAAGCCCCTTCACTATTGCGAGTTAATAATCCATGAAGGGAATTGAGTATCCTAATGGCCATTAAATAAACTCTATTCCTCTTCATTGGAGCAAAGGACAGATATAATATAAATTATAATGGCATTCTTTAAGAAAGTAGAAACCATTATAATTCTTCCAGTACAATGTTTTTTCTGCCCATGTAAACAAAGCCCATCTACAGTGGTTACTAGATACGGTTTATGGAACCTACTTTTAAGGATCTTCACCTCCCTGGAAAAAAAAATATTCTGATTATACCTTAACAAGGCCAAAGAGCTGTACAAATAATAACTAAGAAACCCCACTGAATAGGGCTGTGTTTCCTATTTATCCTAAGCACATCACCATAACTAGTACAGTAAATGTAGTAGAGTACTAATTCTTAAATTTCTTTGTAAGCTGTTTGCCTTCTTGTTTTTCATGCTGTACCTCTCCCTCTGCAAAACAAGTAAGAGGGTGTAGGCCTAATCTTAAAAATGTTCTAGGGCCACCAAAACTATTTCTTACTCACCACAGAAAAGTTAACCCTTTCCCAATATGCAGCATTCCCCAAATGACACTGGATCAGAATTAGCAAAGTCAGCACCACATATTTTAAAAGATTGTCTTTTTTAAAGTGACAGAATTGTCTAACTTAGACATAGTGAGTTTTCTCCCACTATTAAAGTGCAACCCATCTGTTAAAGCAAAGAAAAACAGAAAACTAAATAGTGACTACCTCTAGAAAA
>JANHFM010001696.1:114329-124945 GCA_032468115.1 Grayia smithii | reverse complement strand
AGAAATGTTCTAATTCCTATTTACCAGGCTTCCAATTCATTCCTAATTATAGAACTTTCTTTGCCAATATAAAGAAACAACTATTTGTAATACTTGTGTTTTTTTTTAAAAATGACATAGGAAGCTTTTCTGCTTGTTAGTGTAAAATTAAAAGGAAGATTATTGTTCAATGACTTTGAATGGATTTTCTTTATTTTTGAACTAAAGATATGTAAGAGAAATCTTTAATACACAAAAGCTGTAGCTGTCTATATGATCAAATATAGATACTGAACTTGGAGGCAGAAACTTTACAATCGGTATTTGAACATAAAGTGAATAAGTAGGTAATTCACTTCTGAATTTCTTTTCCTGCACATTTAATACTCCTTTTTAGTAAACAGAAATCCATTTCCTAATTGCTGAAAAGCAAACCAGAGAGAGTGTATAATATCTGTTGTATAAATTGGCATGACATTCAAATGATCACTGTACAGGATCATTATACACTATAAAGGAGGGCAGGAAAAAGTAATTATCTCATATAATAGGGAAAAGAGAAAGTGAGACACGCAGTAGATGTGACATTAACAGGACAGTAATAGGAATTGAAGGATTATTCAGATCCTAAAGTTCCTTTTGAACCTAGTAGTACCTTTTGGGGTTCTTATTCATGGGTCATTTACCATTTATAAACAAACATAGAAGGTTTCTATATTGGGCTACAATAACCCCAACTTTTTTTGTAGTCTCCCT
This sequence comes from Grayia smithii, assembly GCA_032468115.1. NCBI lineage: Eukaryota > Metazoa > Chordata > Lepidosauria > Squamata > Grayiidae > Grayia > Grayia smithii. The sequence continues at coordinate 124,210 of JANHFM010001696.1, read as the reverse complement.
CTAGATACCCTGCCAAATTTCAGCATTGTTGTATTATCAATTGTGTCTATGATCCAAAAATCAGAGTGAGTTGCAACTCATTAAGGTTTATGGTTTTTAATAGCATTTGTTAATCAAAATGATGCCCCTTATGATTTTTGTCACCATTAACTAATATAGCTCTTCTCCTACAAATTGCAATGAAAACTGGCTCTTGCATTTTATTCTTTCTTCCCCCCCTCTATACCCCAACTACTCACAAATGTTGAGTTTCATCCCTTTCCTTAGTGATACTAAATGGTAAATGGTAAAATGATACTAAATGGTATTTTTTGAGTTTTTCCTGGTCATAACAATTTTTTCTCATTGGTGACAACTGGAATACACTGTTCAAAAGCTTAAAACCATATCTATTCAATGATAAGGATAAAGGTTCCAGATCTGTTTATGAATGTTCAGAAGTAACTATTTTGATGATCAACATGGACTTGTACATTTGAAAATCTTCCTTCCTTCCTTCCTTCTTTCCTTGTCTTCCTTTCTTCCTTCCTTCTTTCCTTCCTAAAAAAAGCTTTAGACAGCTTACAGGATTAAATATTACTTTAAAGGACAAAATTATAAAACCCAAATCAGCAGAATTATGTAATGCAATTACCATAATGAAAGATGTTTAAAATAAAACATGAGACACCTAAGAAAAACATCCTTCAGAAATAAATATATTTATATACTGAATTCTTCCATATTGTCTGTTTTCTGATGTTCACAGAATTCATTTGAAAACGGGCATTCAGCAAATTTTAAACATTCAGTGTAGCATTTTAATTATAGATATACAATGACATAATTCTCTTTTCTCAAGGAAACATGGAAAGAGAAGCTCATTGAGTGGAAGAGCATAGCACTAACTCATAATTATACTAATTTTCATTGTTGGTTGAATAATTCCATGGAGATATCCATGTTAAACTGTTAATGATACTATATTTTGGTATAGAAATAATTTACAGACTTACTTGGAGTGAGGTGGAACTCAGTTTGTCCTGAATTTTAGCTCTTCCTGAACTATCCTCACAGGTTTTCAATTCCTTTGGTTCATTTTGCCTAAGCACAAGAGCAGGATGAAAAAAAGTAATGCAAAAGCAATCCTTCTCTCTATTCACATAACAATAGCCAAGGTTATGGCAGTAATTTTTTAATGCAGTGTGTCAACCATAGACCATAGATAGATGATAGATAGATAGATAGATAGATAGATAGATAGATAGATAGATAGATAGATAGATAGAATTTCTCTATCAACCCAACTTTCATCTTTAGAATAGCAGTCAGTTCCAATCCATCAATTTGTGGGTAAGATGTTTTTCCTTCCTCCTTCTGCCATTGCACAAGAAAAGGAAAGGAAAAAAAGAAAAGAAGCTCAGCTTTGCCCGAGCTGGTTGGAGATGTACTGCAATATATGATCTGGAAAACTTAGGTTGGTGGAAGCAGAAATACAGCAGTCAGGAATAATAAGCTTTCTGAGTTGTTGCAGTTATGTTCTCTTTTGTTTTGGTGGCTCTCCCAAATATTGGCTATGTGGCAAACTATTATCCATTGTGGTTATGTTTAAACAGAATGCTCTTCTTTTCAAAATATATGCATGTATACCCTCTGAGAGGAAAATGTCAGTACGAAAGTAAATGTCAGAAGAATCGTTAATTCTATAATGTATGGGAATGAGTATACATTATAGAATGGAGCTCCATTACCAATTTACCTTTCACCACTCATACATTTCTTTACATCATTTTCCTTTTAAGATTATTCAGAAATCCTTTCATTCCAAAAAGGTTCCTAAAAAATCTCAAGAAAAAATCTGAATTATCATGGCTTCCCCTGAAGAGGCATCAGTATTAAATTTCTGTGAAGTAGTAGAGATTCTTCCAGATCTTTCCTCTCTCTGAAGAAAATCATCTCTGCCCCCATCTCCTCTATGCTCAGTAGTTAAACTAAAAGTATTTCTCCTGTAGATGTGCTCTTAAAAACATTGGGACCAGAGAAAAATTTAGATGTTTCCACAGATTATCACATAAGAAATGTGGTTTCTACTGTTATGTATTTCATTTGTTCCCACCAGGGGTAAATTCATCAAATCAATACCTAATTAATTTTAACAATAAAAAACATCTACTTTTAAGTACTTTTGATTCTAAAAACACTTTCTTCACCATGTATGCTTCATAATAATTCTGTGAGGTAGACAATTATGAGTTCCCTACCAGACAAGTCACTGACCCAAAGCAACATTGAGCCAACAAGCAAGGTGCAATTTGAATGCTGGTCATTCAAGTACAGATACCAAGAATAGCTCTTCTCTGAACAACAGGACTCATAAGACTATGATGAAGTGTATTTCACTGTTTGACTAATATGGGATGTGTTTATGGTGAGTAGGCAGATAATCAGTGGCCTTGATCTGTTGGCTTTGTATTTTTATCTAAGCCATAGATTGCAGCTGTTTCAACATTGGATCTATTCTGGAACCTCAAATATTGTATTCTATTTCCTTATTGAGAAACAAGTATTTTGGTCCTCTGGAAAAGAAAACCCAACCATCTTATCTTGAAACAAATGACACTATTATATGACCAAGGTTAATTTTTCCAACCTGTTTTAAGCAGCCTTTGTACCCCCAGCCTGCGCTACAGTTTTTTTTAAGAGTTATAATACTGACATAGCAAATGAAATGGAGTTTGAGAGAGATGTTGAGCCGTATTTTATACTAAGTGGAGACACATCCATAATTATTCTATATAAAAGGTGCTAGAATAATTTTATATACTTTGGTTCATAGAAACAACAAAAAAATTACACAGAATTCTTCCCATATAGCCTTACTATAGATAGTTATAAATATTTATCCAAAAATTAACAAATATATATATATATATATTTTTAAAAGCAAAAATTTGAAAAGAGCCCCTGTTAAGACTTAACATATAACAAAAAGGAGAAAGTGCTTCCTACAGAAATGTAAATGATTGGACTAATACATAAATATATTTCAGGCAGGCAGCAAGACAAGAAGAATCTGAAAGTATTTTTTTAAACCCAAGAATTGTTCTTTATTTTCACATAGGATTGCGGGGGGAGTAAATAGATATATATATATATATAATATTTTATTCCATTCTGACAGAAAGGGAAACAAAAATTTAGCCAACAAGCTACGAGGGTAGAAGTGAGAATGGAGGAACAGTCTGGGAGGTTTTTTTTGTGGGGGAGGGAAGAAACGTCCCTATTTATGAGTACACGAAGCTGTTAAGTTGTTCTGCTTTAATAACTCAGTGCCATTCAAAGCCTGAGTGTTTCCACATTTCACTCTTATTTCAACAAAGCTTGCACTTTTAAACTTTTTTGCTATATTTTCCCAAATGCCCATTTCTGTTTGTGTGTTTGTTTTCAACATAGCCATGGATGAGCAGGGGGGGAGGGGGGAAACAAATCTTTTGAAGTAACACAATGACACCAAAACATTTTGGTGCTTACTCTGACCTTTCCCTGACATATATTTCTTATTTCTGTGATGTTGCTAAAAATCAACATTACACGAGGAGTCAGAGCAGGGGTGGGTTCTACTTACCTTTACTACCGGTTCTGATGATGCACGCGCTTTGTGCGTGATCGGCGTGCGCAGAGCGAACATTCGGCACGTGCGTGTGCTTCGCACGTGCCGAACGGGCGTTCAGCGCATGCACAGCTTTTTTTTTTTGAAAAAAGCCTCAAAAAAGCGTTCTGCGCATGTGCGGAGTGCACGGAGCACACAGAACAGTAAGTACGGGCGCGCGGGTGGGCCCAGCTCCCGGTTGCGGAGAACCGGTTCGGTGACGTCACAGTGTCACCGCTACCGGATCGCACAAACCGGCCCAAACCGGGAGCAACCCACCACTGACTCAGAGATATATCTATATATATATTTTCTTCAAGTCTTGCATAATATGAAACAAAATATATTTAAAAGAGTACAGATTTGCATGGGGTGGGGTGGGGGGTGAAATCCCAAGGTGGAACATATAAGAATGGCTGTTATCAGTGTCAAATGTTAATTAATGAGCATGTGTGAGGATATATGGTATGTGTGGATATGTGCTGTAAATATCTTTTCATGTGTGATATGTAGCAGCGGATTGAAAAATATATAGATATATAGATATACTGTTTATGTGTATGGAACCGAACAATGACAAAGAAAAAATTCGGATACTATTTTATCAGAAGATGCACTTTTTTCACCTTGATGAAAAGCCACTGTTCGCAACTATGCAATCTTTCCAGATGTCTTTTCTTTCTCCAACTTTAACTGTCCAAATAATTTTCTGTATTTAAAAAAAAACACACACACACACATAGGGAGAAAGGGTTTTTTTTCCTCCTTTTTTTTAAACAGAAAACACAAAAGAGTTCCAAACATTGGTTCAAGGTGAGAGTGCTACAGTGACTTTTCTCTAATTATAAGAGCTAACAAATAAACAGATAAAACAAAAAAGTTTTAATTTCTGTTGGGTGTTTTTAAGTAGGAAAAAAATGAGATTTGAAATGCTTCTCTTTATATTATGTTTGGTGTTTCAAAATTCTGTTGTGTGTGTTTAATATACATTGTTTTGTATCATTCATTTTTATCCATTGGTTTCATTTTGATTTCTGGAAAATATATTTTTCAACTACAACAACAATCAGATTTTGCATTGTAGATATTAGGGATGCCAACACTGGGGCAAAATCTGGCTTAACTTTAAAATCTATATACAGTAATGTGCACATTTTTCAGTAGATAGTAAGATGTTACATCCATCAAGATGCACTTTATACCTCACATTTTTTAAAATGTTGACATAAAATATACCTCCCTATAGTTATGTTAATTGAACTTCATAGTTTTGTTTAAAAGTTTTAGGCAATTGCTGATCCACCCTGGGTATCTATGTATGTGATTATTTAAATTGGTATTTTAGTGTATAGCAACTCTCAACATTCCCCAGTGAAGGATTGAGAAACATTAATCTAAAGCCTCTATTCCTAAGGGGAGCTCTGGACTAATATAAAACAACAGAGCTGGAAGAGAACTTGGAGGTCTTCTAGTCCAATTGCTGTTCAAGCAGGAGACTCTATATCATTTCAGATAAATGGTTGCCCAATCTCTTTTTGTGATCCATCAGTGATGGAGCACCTACAACCTCTGAAGGCAAGCTGTTCCATTGGTTGATTGCTCTCACCATTAGGAATTTTCTCCTTAGTTCTAGGTTGCTTCTCTTCCTGGTTAGTTTCCATTCATTGTTTCTTGTTTTGCCTTCTGGTGCTTTGGAAAATAGCTTGACCTCCTCATCTTTGTAGGAGTCCCTGACTAGGTTCCCTAGTCCTTCTTTTCATTAGACTAGACATACACAATTTCTGTAACCATTTTTCATATATTTTAGCCTACAGTCTCCTAATAATTTTTGTTGCTCTTCTCTGCACTCTTTCCAGAGTCCCTTGTGGAGACTCTGGAAATGGACTCATGTGCATTTAAAGTGCCTCATTCACTCCAGTGGAAGATGACAACTCTGTGGGCTCCATTGAAGTGAATAGATGTGCTTTTCCTGGAAATGGAACTCCTTTTTCTAACTGAAACTCTAATAGCTACACAAAATAAGAGCCAAAAAGAACAACAATACACATTGTGTGATGCTGTCTCTACATTTTGTATCAATTTTGTCAAGTCCCAACCAACCATACATCTTCCAGACACAAAGAAAGGAGTCTTCTGAGTGCTTATCGTCTTTTAACAAACCTCTCAATGAGGAATGACTTACCACTGCAAGTATGGGACTGTCTCCATCCATGTACTTCAAACATCAATCTATCATAAGCCTGCACTTTGATTAAATTCTGTCTCATTATTTTTGCCCCAACCTAGTATTAATATCATCATAATTATTGCCATCTTTATTTAATAGTGTGCTTTCCTGAGAGTTTCCTTTGTAGAAAATGTAGGCTTGAATTTTGGTTTTCTTTGGATTTTCTTCAGCTTTTCTGTTTTCTTCCTTCTCCTACCAAGCTGCCTTCTATTGGTTTGTTCCTTGAGGCTCAATTTGGCTCCTAACCTAAAATGTCAAGGTCAGTTAGCAACAAACATGGATACAGTATTTAGAGCAGAAGAAAGCAGCATTTGTGCTACTGCATTTTCAGCAAAATAAATTGATTCAGCAGCCATACTTTCAACAAAGCACAAGGCAGCAGAAACAGAATCTATGCTTTGCACCCATATCATTATCTATTCATATGCAATACTAATTTGCAAAACGGGGCATTTTTGAATGAGTTATGCAAAATGTGGGTCCATCCATTCATTCAATCACTCAACTCTGCCTTCTGGTCAGGGAGGTAACATATCTCTTTTTGATGGGTCCTTGGTGTTCTCTGAGCTTGGTTGTTTTCTTGCAAATGTTTCATTATCCAAACTAGATAACATCATCAATGCTAGATCTCTTTTTGTTCAGACAAGATAGTTGTGACATAGTTACAGAGTTTGCTTTCAAAGTTCTCTTTTTCCCCTGTGATTATAAACCACAGATACTACTATAGAAGGAAGGAACAAATGCAATAGTATCCTGTGGCTCAGGAAGAGATAAGGACAATTTTGGTGTGAGCTACTTCTGTAAGTAGCACACCAAAATTCCCATGCAGTAAGGCACACACATATACAGACACCCACACAACAGATACACCCACACAATAGCAGGTAAAGATATTACGCAGTGGAAAGGGGAAAAGGGCCCGTACATCTAGAGCCTTACCAGATAGTTCAATCTCTCTATGCCAGAAGCTGCCCAGAATATTAGAAAATAATATGGCTATTCTGATTGCTTCAGTCACTTTACACCTGTCTAGACCAACCTCAAGTGATGTAGCTTGCACACTGCACTGTATCGTATTTTATGAATTCCAGTGCGAAATAAGGCTTTGACTGGAAATGCATAGTCTTAAAAGAGATACAAAGCTGCTTGTTCTTGGTTTAATATAAATAAATATAACTAGGACATCCTGTTTAGCAAATTATAATACCGTTGCTAAAGTAAAAAATTATACTAGTTAATTTTTAACCTAAAGTTGCCTTGTGGTCTGTGTGTACTAGTACAAAGTACTAGTACATACAAACAATATTGTTTATTGTAAGTAATAGCAGATATTTCTGCATTTATGCTGTAGAGCTAATCAGAGATGACTGCAGTAAAATAATACCCCAAGTAAGCAGGCAGAGGATTGCACTATTGTTACCATTTTTATTACAAATTGTAAAAGATATTAATGGAAAAGATTATGGAAGGAAGGAAGGAAGGAAGGAAGGAAGGAAGGAAGGAAGGAAGGAAGGAAGGAAGGAAGGAAGGACATGGTTGATGAGTTCATACATTTATGTCAGATATTCACAACTTGAAAATATTGAGCCATATACTGCTCTCAAAGCCTAAGCCCCAGACATACACATCATCAATTTTTCCCACCCAAAACAAATCAATGAAAATAATTATTAGGTTATTTTAGAGGGAAAATAACTTTTCTCAATTGTTATCAATTATTTCTTGTCCCTGGTAGCTTGAACAGAAAGACATGGAAATGTTCTTATATTCCTTATAAATTCACATATCCAAACCTAAAAGATTTTTCCTGGATTATTGAAGTCTGAAGTTTAAACTTTGGCTCTGCAGACTAATGGTAATTGTTTATACATCGTGCATGGTAAAGAAGTAGAAATAATAGAATTATAAACTTTATCAACGGAGGGGAAAATTTTGCATCTGTACATTGAATGTTTATATTGCAATACAATGGAAGGGGGACTTTGCACATTTATAACCACACAGCATCATAGAAGCACACCAACCAATTAAAGCTCTCCAAAACATTTTATGTAACTCAAAAGACCCAGTAGCCCAAAGAAAAAACAGGAGACATCTACAATATATATTGTATAAGGATTGTAACAGCTACTATATAGGACAAAAAGGGAGAAGATTAGCAGAGTGCATTCATGAACACCAACTAACAGAAAACATTATGAAAATGCCTTAATCTCATGACAGACTTAACTATAGTTTCTATTTGGAAACTGTAAGCATTCTAGACCAAACTAAATCCAAAACCACTAAGGGATTCTTGGAAGGTTGGCATTCAGACAAATAAACCATCAGTAGACACACAGAGATAAGCCATTAAAGACCATTCAAAAGAGACAATAGAAGAACTAAGAAGGAAACAAAAAAACCAGAACACATTCTCTCCAGCAAGGATAACATCCAGATAAGCAAGAATTAACACCAGGCAAATGGGCAAACAGAAAGCATTACCCTAGTCAAGAAGGAGAACCAAGAAGAAAACCCCACTTTTCCCAACATTGGCAGGTCAAACTACAGGATGTAAGCAGAGAGCAAACCCCACACTCACTAGTACTGATGATGTTACCTAGTTGGTAATGAAATGTCTGCAAGCAAACAACCAAACTAGGAAACCAAGGATTCCAACTTTGAGCTACATATATATTTTTCTATTGGAATCATGTTTCTATTGAAAGGAAGATGTGTAGAGTAAAGTAGTATATGAAAGGGTGTAGTAGGCACAGAATGAATTTTTATGCATTCCTAACATAAAGGAGAAATTTTGTTGTTTCCGCAAGGGGACAATGACAATAAAGATCTATTCTATAAAGGATTTATCTCAATGCAGGAAATTGTGTGAAAAAAGAAAGAGAAGCAGAGCAAAAGACACTTTTGTACAAATGAGTACAGTTCCCACTTCTTTAATTCAGTTTGCATGACATAATGATCAGTACTTTAATGAGCTAGACAAGAATATATTTTAAATTTCTAAAAAAAAAAATCACGTAACCTAAAATGTTCTGTTGATAATAGAAAGTTGCCAGGTAAATGAAATAATGTTAACCTGATATATTTCTCTTCTGAGTGTGATAATTGTTCATAGGTTTAAATTATAGTTAGCCAAACTGAGTTCAAAGAAATATTTCAGTTCCTCCCTGAAATATCCATTTCCTTACATTAATAGCAACCAGATATAAACCATTTTTCCTTGAAGTAAAACAAAGAAAATATCCTGAAGTTCAATTCAGGCCAGACCATAATTACAGGCTTAAGTTTATGCATCCTCCGTGTAAACAGCTAGCCTGAGAAGATACCCCACAATCCTTTCAAATCTTCAAACATTTTATCCTTTCTTATTGATGCCCATCAAATAAACTCCTACAAACAACATCCTATCAAGAAAGATAGGAGAAAGAAATTGATATTGACACATATAAGCTCTAGTCACAAATTTTCTTTCTCTTAAATACATAAAATGCCACTTATGTTAAGCCAATTTTTGTGCCATAAAGTTCATTGGTGTCCCAATCTTTTGTATCTACCTCAATATGATTTATTTTGTTTCCTTGTGATTTTATGTGGTGTAAAATGTTAGAGGTACCCTGTAGATGATATTATACACATAGAGAGATATATTTTTGTTTTGCAATAAAACTCAAAGCTATAACACAGAAATATTCATCAGATGTTATAAATTTTAATGTCATGATGTCCTATTTCGTTGTAAAAAGTTTAAATTTTATACCTATATATCACCATTATTCTCTTTTTTTCATGCTGTCAATATAACTCATTCCTCTGTCAAAAGGATACTGCATTTAAGAATTTTAGACAGACACTATAATTTTAGCATTATGGGGAAGGGAGTTGGTGCAAAGTTGAAATTAATAGTTTTTCATTTCATGCCATGAACAAAAGTTGTGAAATTGAAAAGAAATAATTTTGCAGTCCTTAGAGTCTAGTAGCTATCGGAATCTAATCAACAGCCCAATTAAATGAGAAGGAAGGGAG
>JANHFM010001696.1:101239-114157 GCA_032468115.1 Grayia smithii | reverse complement strand
CTTTGTGGACAAACCTTATTGGAAGCCCCTGATGCCTTGTAATGTGGTGTGTGAGTGGGAGAGTGAAGGGAGGGAAGGAAGGAGAGGAAGAGAGGGAGGGAGGGAGAAGAGAGGGAGGGAAGGAAGGAAGGAAATCTAATGTGATTTCCATTAAATTGTTTGACCATGTGCTAAATGCATTTTCAGGGCTGTTACCACAGTGACTAATTTCCAGGGAACAATTGTAACATGTTCAGAAAAAGATATGTTGCAGCCCTCCCAAACCCATATCCAAAAAAAGGGAGAGAGAACACCGTGTTAGAGGAATGTAATACAGAAGCTCTCCCATTTCATAAAATGCTTATTGCATTCAGTTCTAAATTTTTGAGGATATCCCTTATTTTTATCTGGAAGCCATATAGTCTCTGAATGATTATAATCTGTAAATAGCCCTGATTTCCTTGGAAGTAAATACTATTAAAACTCAATGATATGTATTCATAGCATTTGCACAGTTGAAAATGATCTGATTTAATTACACTGAAGAGGGAAACAGATTTTTTTTTGTCACCATAATCCCCAAATAGCTACTCTGTCATATGTAATAAGTATTACGGAATTTCTGCTTGGAGAATAATGCAAGTTGAGGATTTATACAGCTGCTGGTTTAGAGGCAGGATCTTGAATGACATCCAAGATGATTAGTAGGATATCCAAAGTTTATCTCAATGTTATTTGAGGAGGGCTATTTGTGTTCTTCCTGTTTTTATAGAAAAAAAAAGTTTATAGGAAAATTGATTATTAGCTCAAAATCCTATATTTCTTGAACTCTTGGCCAAGTGTAGACTTAAACCTTTGAAACTCCTTATCACTGATATCCATCTTTGAATTTGAAAAGGGCTTTACAAACTTCCATTGTCTTTGCCCTCATAACAAACTGCTAACTGCTGCTGAAAGATAAAAATAGGTAAAAATTGCATACAGTACATGGAAAATTCATTCTAGAGGTGGGATTTGAAGACCTCAGCCCAATTTGCAATGGTTGGATTAAATAGAAAAGGAAAACAAAATCCAATATGAAAGATTATAGGATTTGGATAAGAGGACCACTACTATATTACCAATTATTCTGTAACATGAACACCAGGACTGCATTATTTTAGACTCAATTTCACAGGGTTAATTAACTTGGCCCAATTAACATACTTTTATTATATAGGTTTTAATCCCAGGCAGTTTTAAGGTTGTTTAAATCTTATTACATCAGATTGATTTAAGCAGCCTGACTGCTGGATTGTAACCATAGTGCCTAAAAGTATATTAAGCGCTTTATAAAACGTTAATGGGAAAAATAACTATTTTGTCCATAAAGTGGCCTATACTGTTCAAAAAATAATTACTTTGCAATTTATGCAGTGATTCAACATAGGTAGAACTACCTTTCTGCATATTTTGATCCAATATCTGTGAATTCTGGAAATTTATTACTTTTGCTTATACCCTTTTCCCAAAGAATGGTATTTTTGTTTCTGGTCTAATGGATTAAAATGTGGAAACCATATTTAATTGATATAAGGTATTATCTGTTTTAGGTTGGGAATGGATTTCAAGAGCCAAAGTGTTCTTTAAAAGATGACAAGGGGTGTTGGGGTTTGGCAAAAGATTATATTTGAAGGTTTTGTCAATCCACCAAGTTTTCTGAGGATTTTCTTGTTTATTATTTTTTTTTTTGGGGGGGGGGGTTCAAATAACTAAAACAGCCTTCTCTTTCATGAACTTTAATTCAGTGTTATGGGGGTATGTCTGGCTGACTTTTTCAAAACATATATTCACTACACTTTGATACCAGTTTCAGCTCTGCTTAATTATGGTAGATCATACCAGTTGAAATGCAGATCTGGAAAGCGAAAGACTCAGGCTTTATAGATGGTCATATGGCACATTCAGATTGCAGGTGAGGACCCAAATATTTGAAGGTTTCACATAGCATAAGAATAGCACCATTCACAGGAAGAATAGCATAAATTGAAAACAAGGTTAGTGGTATTAATTTTTTGTGCAGGGAAATTTTAAAATATTAGCATAATTTTTAAACAATTTATTTCTCAACTATAATCTGAAATGACATAGGCTAACAATAGATATGTTGGCAGGTCATGTAATAACAAACTTTAGAAGCAATCCAATAGATTCCTTCCATATTTCAGAAGATCCATTGCATCATTTGGATATTATGAAAAGAGGAGAGAAAACTGTTAACATTATTATGTTAACAATGATCTTGTTTATATAGCGGTATAATTATTCCCAATTTCAAATATAATTATTTATATTTATATAAATATGAATATACCTTTTAAAGGGCTTACATCTTACCTAAATTGACTTGAAATGTGCCTATTGGGCACTTCCAGTTCTTTTCTCCTATAAATTTGGATTCTCAAGACTGGTTCAAACTTAAGAAGAATGGGACAGTTGTCCTTTACAAGGTTCAGCTCCCATCTGTGTTTAGGAAGAACTGAAAAGTATTGGTGCTAAGTAACTTTACTTTCTAATCAGTACTAAATCAGTTTGGGAGAGGTGAGATGTATAGCTATTATATAGGCTAGATGTAAGGATATAAAGAAAGAATTAAAGAGCTGAGATATCCAAATTTAAGTTTAGGTCCTACCAACCTAATCCTTGGGTAACTAACAGAATGACGATCATTGCTCATGCTAGATATGATTTGTACACAGAAGATCCCAGATACAATCCCCAGCTTCTGAGAGGCCTGGGAAAGACTTTACCCAAAACTGCAGCAGTTCATAGCTTGTCAGTTTAAACCATGTTGAGCTAGGTGGATCAATCATCCATGTAATCTGAGTCAAATGACAGAGCCAAAAAACATAGAGAAATAGACAGGAACTAGAAAAAGGCACTGTTGTTCTTTCAAGGGCACAGTGCATACAAAACATTTTTAAAGTCCCTCTCCTTTAGGTAGGCCCAATTTCTATCCTGGTTGGGCAAAGTCAATTCAGTTTGAAAATATATCATTATCTGGCAATTTTTTTTTACAAGCTATAGTTCTAATAGGTCACAGGTCAGTTATTCAGAGTGAACAGTTGTCATTTTTTTTTATTTAGAACTAACAGGTCTTTGTATCTGCTATGATCCTGGTTCTGTGTTTCAGTTAAATCAATTCCAGTATTATTTCTTTTAGATGCTGAGTGAGTTGATATGATGTTAGCATAAATAAAGATTTGAACTAGCTGACCTCAAAGAAATCTGAAATTCTGTCATCTTTTACAGAGTATTGAATCAGTTCACAGATCACTAAGGCACCCAATGCATCACGATTCAAGCTGCCCACACAATGTACTTAATACTAAATAATTATGTGAACATTCTGTCTAGGGTGATTGAAAGTACAGTCACAGATTTTAATTTGATTGTCTCTTGTCTCTCCTTTTGAAAGTTAACCATTTAAAATTCTTTATCTTTCTACCTCTGAGAGTAGCCTGTTGAAGATAAAATGTCCTGATATAATAGAAATGTTCTTGATTTCTAAATGAGGGAGTGGTTTGTTTCCCTATGGAGGAGTTGTGGTAGCTCCATGCATAAAAACTAGATGTTAAGAGAGAAAACTCATCCAGAGTCCTTCCCTTCCCATTTTTTAAACATACAGTATATTTTAAGGTGCCATTTTTCCCCATGGGAACAAAGTTTTCAGCAGTGCATCTATCCTCTCTTCAGGCTAAAGCTATCAATTTGTTTTTAGGCTATTTGCCTTTAAAATCCTATATAGCGTTGTTCCAGAATGGCCTTTATTCCATAATCATCTCTCTGATCATGGAAGTTTAGTTATATCTTTAGAGACTAGAAACATTTCCTCACCTGTAATTTAGAAAGTTTTCTAGCATCTGGTAGCCAGCATTGTTTCACTATAAAGCCTGTCTTCATTACTGTTATATCAGTCTAACAGTGATTGGATGATGCTAAAAGACATTACAAATCACAAATGCTGAAACAAATTAATTTGTCCCTGAAGGCTGGTATAACAAACCTGCTATAGTTTGGGATTTGTGGAACACGTCTATAGTAGGTAGTGTTGCTTATTTAAAGGAATATTTTCCATTTTTAAGTAGTGTTTACACATTAAACATGAAAGAGTGGTTGGCTTCGTATTTCCCCCCAGTGTTGACACCATTCCTTGGTTTTTTAAAAATATTTTTAAACAAATTATTTTGGCTTTGAAAGAAAAGTGTGTGTGTGTGTGTGTATGTACGAACGTGTGTTTGTGTGTGTGTTTGTGTAGACATACACATATACGTCCATCCCCACATGTATACCTACAATTTTTTTTAAGGTAGTCTAAGAACAATTTAAAGCAGTAGGCAGAAATTGACTTCATATAACATTAGGTCAAAAGGAAGGGCTGGGGGGTTGGTTTAGTTTCTCATGTGAACCTAGACAGCTGTGATTTATGCAGTAAAGTATGACTAAACAGACTAAGGCTTAGCATGCTGTTTGAACCCAATAAAAATCTAAAGGTTCACTTTTGCATCTCTCTTCCTTAATTTAGTACTGTTGAAATTATTGCTTGCATTATTTCCACTGAAACTGCTCATCACTCATTTCCTTCAGCATTTTCAGAAACCTCTTCTTGGATCGCCATCTCTTCACCTAACAACAAAATGTCTTCTTCCCAATCTTGTATGTAATATTTTCCTCACTTAAACTATCTTGTGCTTTCAACATTTCACTGTGTACTGTTGGAGCTTTAAAATATCCCTTGGTGAGAGCAGTGTCAACAATGGAAGTATCTGAGTTACGTCACATAATGAATACTTAATCTTGATTGAACAAAAACCAACCATGTGGCCTTGGTACAAATTGATATTATTAATGGCATGGTGATGAAATTCAAACTGCAAGAGCTGATCATAATCTCAAAATCAAGAAAAATGTATATATCCCTCTCTTTAAGATGTTTATGTTTATATTCTTTTTTTAATAGTTATTCTGAAAGGAACTCACACTCAGTCATAAAACACAGATATCCAAAGCAAACAGATAATGGGGCCTAAATTAATCCTATGCATAGTTACTTCTTAATCAGATCCATTAATCCAATGGTAATGCTTAATTCTGACTTTGAATTAAAAATGGCAACAAACTTAATGTTGACATTTAAATTGGTAGTGGAATCACCTAATTCAGTTCTTAGAGCAAGGAGGGTCCATCAATTGCCCTGGTGCTCAGTAGAGGGCATAATTGCTTCTGCTCTAAAAAGTCTTGGTGCTGTGCTCCTTCTTCGCTAGATGTTCCTATTAACAATTATGCTAAGCTCTAGAAGAATTTAGAGTTTGGCAGTGGAGCATATATTGCATTTTGATTCCTAATCAATTGGTGCCTCATTCGAGCAAGTGCCCCATAAACATAAACATGCCGTATATTGCTTACAAAGTGGTGCTTAATAATTTTCAAGGAATCTGGTGGAATGGCAAAGCTCTTGAATCAAATTACATACATGACCATGTCCTCATATCCTTCCAATTTATTTCTTTCAGTGTTAAAATTTTAAAAAGAAAAAAAAACATGCTTTTTATTAAGGCAAAACAATGTGCTTGTGAATTTGTGATATTGCTGTTATTTTGTAAATGTTTAAGAAAAAAATGTAAAGTTGGATACCCATTCTGTGCTGGGTTTTTATCTCTGACTGGTGCATACACTCTAAACATCAGGGACCTACTGTACATAAAAAAACAAACAGCTACAATCTACAGTTACTGTAAACCTAGAATACACCTTTTACTGTAATAAAAAAAACCTTGCACTGTAATGGTTATTGTTTAAAAAACTATTGTCAGAAATGATTTTGTATCTTTGATTATATCTGAAATTTTAACATATTTGTATACTTGCCATGATAAATGGGAGGGGGGAAAGCATTTGACACAATAGACTTTCCTTTGTCCAATGTAATGCATGCATTATTTTCAGATATGGGTGGGTGGGAGATGGGCAAAGACACTCATTTAAAGGTTACCTAATGTACCAGTTAAAAAGAAAATGAAAAAAAAAAAACCCAAGCCACAGGCTGGTTCAAGCAAATGACATCAGAAGGAAAAAAAACCCAATCATAATAAAGGCGTATTATATTTTCAGCTCCCTATCAGCATGGTGTTGTCCAGCTACATTTCCCAATAGTCCATCATGGGTACATAGAACATGCAAGCCAATAAGATGTTTGAAATTATATATAAGTACAAATCAATTTTCCTTGTCTTCCCAACCCAATTTTGGTTTTTGAATAAAATGAACTTGGAATCATCATAAAGTCCCAGTTCTTCCTGATTTTCAAGGCCAATACACTCTACGTCCAAACATCTTGTATTGTAATGAAGAGAATTATTGACATGGAGATAATTTTTTTAAAAAAACCTCTCTATTATTATTAGTAGTAGTAGTCGTATTACGATTTATAAATTATTTTCACACAGTCTTTCTTATTTGGTGGAAGATATTGTTTTTCCTTTCTCGGCCTGCTTCCCTCCTTCCTCATGTCATTCCATATTTTTTACAAAGAATATATATATATATATAAAAAAAAACAAAGGAAAATACTCTTTTTCTTTTCTCTCTGTCTCTCTCTCACACACTCTCTCTTTCTCTCTCTCTTTCTAGGATGTGTAATGTTGTGTTGTCCAGATTCTGTATAAAAACAAAAAATATGTATATGATGATGTATCTGATATTTGGCAGCTTCTGACTGCAACTTTAACCAATATAATTAACAAAGAAATGCATAATGTTGGTGTTTTAAAAAGTTTTAAAAACCTAGTTAAGATGTTTGTGTAAAATTGCATGGTTTAAAATGTACTTAGTGCATTGAGAAATGTTGTTGAGTTCCTCGGTGAAGGATGGTTTGCTTTTTGATTCTAATGGTGATTGGTTTGTTGACCAGAGTATCCCCTATAATGTACGTCTTGCTTTATTTTACATCTTCCCCCTTTATTTAGTTTTGTTTCCCTCAAGACTAGCATAGTGTTATCTATTATATATATATGTAATACTGTTCCTTAAAACCAGGTTGTGGAAACGTTTTGTCTGGGAAAATAATGTTTCACGTCATGGTTTGCATTCAGTTGTTTTTTTCCTGCTACAGAAATTAAGGTCTGAAGCACCTAGCTATTTTAATAAGATCTATTAAATCATTGTAGATTCCTAAGATGAGTTTTTTTAAAGTATATGTAGACTCATAATATAATTGCAAGGTATTTTGGAAAATCTCTAGCCCAGGAACTGGTCAACTATAGCTTCCGTATAGATAGCTATTCAGACTTTGCTTAAATACCTCCAACAAAGAATGAATCTACCATTTCCTAAGAAAGTCTTGCATTGTTAAAACTCTTATCATCAGAAATTCTACCCTTGTATATAACTGCAACCTGCTTCCTTGCAATTTACACTCATTAATTCTTGTCTTTCCCTCTGTTCTTCTTTCTGCAGAGTAGCCTTTCCTGTATTTGAAAACAACTATCATGCTTCTCCCTGTCTTTTTCATTTCTCCAGGCTAAATACACCCAGCTCTTTTCATGCTGCACTTCATGCAATCTGCAGCAGAATCTCTAAATATAGGCATGCATGGCTGAAGGAGGTGACATCATCACAGATCATAAAGCAATCAATGCAGGACTTCCTGATTTTAAGAGAAACTCAAGCATGTACATTTTGGACTTAAACAGCAGGTATTAATAAATTCAGAGCAATGGATTCCAGGGCAGAAAAAGCTAAATATGCATGAGAGAGTCTAAAAAGGAAGATACTAAAAGCATAATTGGAGAGAGAGAAAAATGGATAGCAGAAGAAGCAGATCTGATTACACAAAAATTTAAGTGAGGGACAGGGAAAGCTTAATGAGTAGATAAGAGTGACCGGAGAAGCTATATACCCTGAGGGACCATGTATGCAGATACAACAGGTGAAAGGTCATCAAAATAGCTGCTGATTGAAAGGAATATATCTGAAGAACTGCTGAGTACCTATTTCAGGAGACCACTTCTTGCTGAAGAAACAAAAAACATAAGGCAGTGTAAGTCTGAGGAGTTTACTAAACAAGTGAATAGAGACTGCTAATAGGAGTTTGGTGGGAATTCAGCAAGCTAGTTTAAGAGGGCCTCCATATCAAATTTTCCCTCTAAGGCAGTGTTTCTCAACCTTGGCCGCTCGAAGATGTGTGGACTTCAACTCCCAGAGGTGGCTGGGGAATTCTGGGAGTTGAAGTCCATACATCTTCCAGCGGCCAAGGTTGAGAAACACTGCTCTAAGGTAAACGTTGAATACAGATAGTCCTTGTCTTTTGACCACGACTGAACCCAAAATTTCCATTGCTAAAAAAGACAGTTGTTAAGTGAGTTTTGCCCATTTTATGACTTTTCTTGCATAGTTGTTAAGTGAATCGCTGCACTTGTTAAATTAGTGGCACTGTTGTTAAGTGAATCTGGCTTCCCCATGGACTTTGCTTGTCAGAAAGGTGTAAAAGGTGACCACATGAACCCAGGACATTGCAACCATCATAAATGCATGCCAGTTGTCAAGCATCAGAATTTTGATCACTTGATCATGGGGATGCGGCAACAGAATGTGTGAAAAATTATCATAAGTCACTTTTTTCAGTGTGATTGTAACTTTGAATGGTCACTAAACAAATGGTTATAAGACAAGGACTTCCTGTATCTGGCTAATGTGAGTACCTGAGTAAGGAATAAGAAGAAAATAAAGCTTTTGATTGGTAGTACTCTAAGAAGAAAATGTAATAATGAATAAATAGGAATCTGTAGAAATTTTTATGGTACAGTTCTCTTCCTGCCTAAAAATAAGCTGGGTTATATTTACAGCAAATGCAAATTAAGAGGGGGGGGGAACCCAAAGGTTGGACCACTTCAATTGATGTGAAAGGACAAAAAGTTCTCAATTCTCAAGTATCCATAAGGAAAACAATCAAAAGAGCAACTGTAGCGGATGAGAGTAACAACCAAATCAATAATTGGAGAATGTATTCTGCACCACTGAAGCTCAAAAGTAGATTTTACACTAACATTGATTAAGCCTGCTTTAAGAGACAACACAGAATTGGAGGTAGGATGATAAATGCCTAAAAGCAGAAAAAACTTAACTTTATGAAAAATGAAGCTGGGAAAGGATAGATAGGAACAAATGAGTCTCAGGCTTATGAAAAGCATTACGTCAACAAATCTTAGTTGCTTTGCTTCTGAGGCTTTGAAAAGAACAAGAAACTACTCATTGATGTGGAAAGGAAAAAGGGAAAAGGAAAATTTCAACCTTGTAGTGAAGACCTAAATAGAGGCTTCAATTTCTGTGAACTGTAGTAGACCAATCTTCCATTCTAGATAGTGTCTTTCTAGTCTGTAATAAAATAACTAAACTAGTCAATTTGAGTTATGTCCATGAGCCTTCCACAGAGTAAGCAACATTTAAATAATACATTCAGAATCTGAAGGGCCTAGATATACAGCTATGACAGGAGAAAAATCTTATAAAGGCTAATGTGTAAAAAGACAAACAGAAGAGCCTTGGTAGTTGGTGATTAATTTCTGTGAGGAACTGAAACAAAGGTATGTTACTGGAACCATCAATTCATGAAATATGCTGTCCGCCAGATCAAGGACATTGCAGAATAAGTGCCAAGATTTATCAAGTCCAAAGATAATGTATACCTTCCTGCTGATGATTCTGCAAACAAATCTACAATCATATCACCATAGATTGAAGGCCCTGGACAGAGGTGGATTTCAGCAGTTTCTGACCAGTTCTGGAGAACCGGTAGCAGAAATTTTGAGTAGTTCGGAGAACCGGTAAATACCACCTCTAACTGGCCCTTCCCCCATCTATTCTCTGCCTCCCGAGTCCCAGCTGATCGGGAGGAAATGGGGATTTTGCAATAACCTTCCCCTGGAGTGGGGTGGGAATGGAGATTTTACAGTATCCTTCCCTGACCACGCTCACCAAGCCATGCCATGCCATGCCCAGAGAACCGGTAGTAAAAATTGTTGAGAACCCACCGCTGGTCCAAATGGCTCTGAGTATTTTGCACTCAACCGACCCCTGGTCTAAATGCTATGGCTACTATTCAGAACTACAACCCACTGGTCTCTATTGCCACCCTCTCTTCTTTCCTTCCCCTTCCAAGTCACAGACAAGTTCACAGACAACCGTCTCGTTAAAATACCATTTATTACAACAGAACCTTCCACGCTAAAATCCAAGATGTGTATTGGTTGGTGTTTCATTTTCATTAAAACAGCACATTAACTGCTGGGGGTGGGGGGTGGAGAGGTGCAGTGGATGGGTTTATACTCTTTCATACAAGTGCATCTTCAAGCATCATGGCCAAAGTCAGGCGGGCATTGTTCTCTTCCTCCCATTTTTCTCCTAATCTGCCATGTTTGGTCAGTCTCGTAGATTGTGTGGCAAACTACTGACAAAATTAAGGGGGGGGAAAGTGGGTGAGAGCAGCAGTTTTTTCAGCCTTAGCCAAGCTGCCTTTTTCTATTCTAGGGTCATTTCCCCTCCCTCCCCTCGCCCTTGAACCCCAGGGGAGGATCTGTGCTTCTCTTAGCCAGCATCTCCTTCATAGGGGTGTCCGCCATTTTAGGAAGCAGAGAGACCCCAGCTGTTTGCTGGCAGGACAACATGCCTTGCTCAAAGCAAAACATCTAAGAGATAAGTGCCTGGGTAGTAGTTAAGTGCAACCCAAAAGAAAGTGGCCCTTTTGCCAGGAACCCAGAAGGAAAAAAAAAAACCCCAAAAAGTCCTGGGAGGCAACAGCATCTGCAGCAGCTTGAAATGTTAAGGTGCAGAGAATGTGAGGATGTGAGGTACGTAATACTTCCTTTTTTTTCTTTCTTTCTTTTTTCTAAGACAACTTTTTTTCTTTTTTTGCTTTGCAAAGGGGAAAAGGAAAAATAATAATAATAATAATAATAATTAATAATACAGAATGGCTCCCTCTGTAACATGTGCAACAGTAACCAGAGTTGGAAGGGACCCTGGAGGTCATCTAGTCCAACCCCGCTGCTCACGCAGGAGACCTATACTAGGGATTCGAAATTTTCCCCCATTCCCTCCCTCCCGAACTGCCGACCCTTCTTGGGAGTGATTGTTTTCCCCAATTTAATAAAAACAAACAAAGAAAAAAAATGTATCCCTCCTCCAGCATTTTTTTTTTTTTTTTTGCAAAAGGGAGGTCAGTCCTGCTGGATGAGTTGAGCCTCTTGGAAAGTAAACAGGACCACGTTCCGTTCCACCGGTGGTGGCCTCCATCTGCTGTGCTTCTAGACTAGCCCGAGGCAGGGATGGAGACTACCCAGAGCTCTGGATGAGATGTTGGATATTCTGGCTCCTGAGTTGCTCTCCTCTGAGGTTTTTCCCTCATCAGCCTCTCAGGGATATTCATGCTGATTTCCCCCACTGAGAGCTGCAGCCTGTGGCATATCTCGCCAGGCACCAGTAAGCTCCCTCCATCTTCTGAAGAGCCACCGAAGCATAGGCAGTGCAACCAGCCCTCAAACCACAGCAGAGGAAGAGGAGGAGGAGGAAGAGGAAGAGGAAGCTGTGGCTGCCGACGAAGGGGAAGAAGCATTCCAGAAGAGCCACCGTCTCTTTGGCTGCCGCTTCTGATGGAGGTAGTCTTCCTTTTCGCGCTCTTTCCTGGCTCTCTGGAAGTGATCTTCTTCCTTCAGGTACCAGACAGGAGGCCACCGATGCTTCTCAAAGTAATCCTGATTTTCTGCAGAGAAAAACAATTAAGAGACGTTAAGAACCTCAGCCCGATGTTAAGAGTTCTTCTGTTTCTTGTTTCTGAAATAGGTAAAGGGTAAAGGTTCCCCTTGCACATATGTGCAAGTCATTCCCGACTCTAGGGGGCGGTGTTCATCTCCGTTTCAAAACCAAAGAGCCAGCGCTGTCCGAAGACTTTATCCGTGGTCATGTGGCCCGCATGACTCAACGCCAAAGGCACACGGAACACTGTTACCTTCCCACCAAAGGTGGTACCTATTTTTCTACTTGCATTTTTTACCTGCTTTCGAACTGCTAGGTTGGCAGAAGCTGGGACAAGGGACGGGAGCTCACCCCCATTATGAAAAGATGCTTTGGGGGGCCCCAAATCACTCATGGTTCTACCCCACCCCCACAAAAAATTGTCACCGCAAAATAAAAACAACCCAGTATTGGCACAGCTCATTTTAACACCATTTTAATTTATGCTTTTATTAACTTTTTACAATGTCTGTTAGTGCTTAAATGGAGTAGAATGGCAGGATATATATATATATAAATCAAATTTAAAAAATAACAATCCAGGAAAGGCATCTTGGCACCATGGACTTCATAGTACTAGCAGCAAAAGAAAAAAAAAGTGGCAAACTGCTTTATAAATCAATAGCTATCGTTTTTAAAATAGCCATCAGAATAATCACCATTCCTAAAGTTGTACCTAAACTTTAGATATGTACACATTATGCTAAGCCAGAATTTAACTATTGTTTGTTGAAAAAAAAAAAGAAAACCATGCCACATAAACCAAGATTTTCAACCTACAACACTTGGGGGCTTCACACAGACTATGCTAACTTCAAATACTTGTGCCTTAAACAGAGGTTGGACTAGATCCGACCTCCGGGTTGCTTAAACTTGGATATTTTCAGATGTGTGGGGTTCAACTCCTAGAATTTCCACTGGCTGGGGAACTCTGGGAGATGAAGTCCAGCTGGAGAATTCTGGGAATTGGAAGTCCGTTGCAGCTTAAAAGTTGCCAACTTCGAGAAAGGCTGGACTAGATGGTCTCCAAGACCCCCTGCCTCTCACCTTTTAAAAAGTGATATGATGGCTTAGTGCAGTGTTTCTCAACCTTGGCCGCTGGAAGATGTGTGG
>JANHFM010001696.1:49310-62883 GCA_032468115.1 Grayia smithii | reverse complement strand
CTCTCTCTCTCTCTCTCTCCCCCACAGTTGTTGGGGAGCTACTAAAATTTGGTTTCGTTTCCCTGAAAATAATACCCTGTCTTATATTTTTTTTTAAGCTCGAAATAAGCGCTTGGCTATATTTTCGGGGAGGGCTTATTTGGGGGCACGTAAAGCAAGACGGGGAGCCTCTTGCTGTCTTATACGTGATTTCCAGCTCTGTCTCCCTAACTCTAACCAGAGGAAATGGCGGGGACCAGTTGCGCATGCGTTTAAATATTTTCCAGGAAGGGCTTATTTTGGGGGGGAAGGTTTATTTTTGGGAAAACATGGTATTTTTAAAAGTAAAATTAAAACTATTACAGATAGGTGCAGAAAGTTGTTTTGGTTCAGGGAAAAAAAGGTGGAGGCAAGCTTTGCCAATTGTCAGGCCTCTCATACAAAATGAGAAGCTGCTTAGGTAGCAAAGATCAGGAAAGGAGACGACTGACATACAGCCTCAAAGGAAGAGGGAAAGGAGCTTGAAGCTGTTGATGAGAAAGGCAGAGAGGAAAAGAAATCTCATTTGCAGTGCAGCCATTTAAAAAGATCATCCCAAAGGTTGGTGTGTGGCTTGCATCTAAAAATATACACTGATAGATGTGGGGGACAGCTGGGTGTGTCTATGTGTTAATTTTAGACAAGATTTCTTTTTTCTCCTCTGCATGTTACTGCAGAATTGCTGTTGCGAGGCCAAATATTTGCCCTTAGCTTTGCTGCTTTGCTTATTGTTTTGAGCATTTGAATTTGGGAGGGAGCATTACAAAAATAAATCATTCCAGGAATTAGAGACCTAAATCAAGGGGCGCTTGCAAAAAGATAATTGCCGTAATGAATAATGATCAATAAATAGATTTTTATTAGAACTTCCTTATGCTCTTAACAGCAGTGAAACATTTCTCCAAAGTTTCGGACCATGGATAGATAAATTATCTGATCCAAGGAGGCACATATATTGTCAGGTGCTATATTGGCAGCCATACATGTGAATGTATACATACAAAGACAAATATCTTGCCAAATACTGTACACATTCTCTTCTTTTTCTTGGATGATGCAAATGATAAGGGATCAGGAACAAAGTGACATGGCTGGTTGGGTCAAATAAGACACAGCTTGTCTCTGGAGTATTGAATTTTCAAGAAGAACTTGCTGCTTGCTCATAAACATACAAGACACTTGTTGACTGTAGCAACACATGAGAAACACAGCCAAATAAATTATCAAAAACTAGTTAACACAGGCTGTGCCCTTCACATTGCTCTGCAGCAATCCAAATGTAGACAAGGTATGTGTGCGCACACACATTCGTATGTGTGTACACATGCATCCATCCATGCTTGTTTTTGATTGGTGAGATCTCTTTGCACCTCTTCCCCTCCTCAATTTGTATGAGCGAAAACTTGGCTTGCCAGTTTTGGTGCGATGTCTGTGTTGGAGAGTAGCCGGAAAAGCCGATAAGGCTCCCGGGACAGAAAGCTCTCTGCTTATCTCGGTGGAGCACATGGGCTGCTGAGAGTGCATCCTTTTCCTGTGCTAGTATCAGGAGACGTAAACTGACCATCTCTCAAAAGTTAGGACTTCAAACAGGAGGCCATACCGTCTACAGGGCAAGAGCCTTCTCCTGGACAACTTCAGAGGCTGGGGAGGTGAAAGTGGGGCACTCCTTATTCAGGAAACGAGGGGGGGGAATGTTTTGCATTTTGTTTTGGGTTTTGTGCATGAAAATTTCTGATAACAGCTTGGGAGGGCAGCTAAAAACCTCTGTAGTTGTATTTTATTTTAAATCACTATAGTTTCAGCATGTCAATTTCTTTGTTTAAAAGGAAGTTAAGCAGGGAAAGGCACACTCTTCCCACTCTACCCTTCTCAACAGTATTCACACTAAATTTGAGTACTAAATAACTCCTTGAGTAAAGAGAGTGGTACAACCCATGTAAAAGCCCATCCAACTGGGGATGTCTATGGATATTCTCAGTCACCCAGGTC
Source organism: Grayia smithii (assembly GCA_032468115.1). Classification (NCBI taxonomy): domain Eukaryota; kingdom Metazoa; phylum Chordata; class Lepidosauria; order Squamata; family Grayiidae; genus Grayia; species Grayia smithii. The sequence continues at coordinate 60,876 of JANHFM010001696.1, read as the reverse complement.
ATTGTTGTTCCAAAGGTTCTTTTTCAAAAGGCAAGTGGACTTTCTATGTTTTTCCTTGAAGACATTTCACTTCTCATCCAAGAAGCTTCTTTAGTTCTGACACAACTGAGGAAGCTTCTTGGATGAGAAGCGAAAGGAAAAACAAGTCCAATTGCCTTTTGAAAATACACCTCTGGGACCCAACTGGAGAGGCATTTCTTTGCTCACACTCATAGTGTGGAGTGGGATAAAATGGGAAGAAACTGTTAACAAGAGTGCTGACTTTGGGGTAGTTTTGTTCTGTTTTGTTTTTTTGTGCCTTTGAGTCAGTGTTGACTCCTGGTGACTGCTTGGACCTGCAGTTTTCTTGACAAGATTTTTCAGAAATGTTTGCCCTTGCCTCCTTCCTCAGGCTAAGAGAGACTGGCTGGCTCAAGATTACCCAGCTGATTTTGTGTCAGCAAAATATCTGAAGCCATATTATGGTGAGCCACTATTGTTTAAATCCATAGCAGGTGCTCTCCAAGGTCATAGGAAGAGGTAGAGTTTCATTTTAGTTCTGCAGAGAATTCTGGGAGTCGCTGTCCTAATATAACTAGAAAGTGCCAGATCAGGCGAAACTGCTTTAGAATGATTTATAGCTGTTGGTTTTAGCTCATCTTTCAGAATATTTGGTTACTTCTGCTAATCCATTACTTTGGGAGTCTGGAAAAAGGCATAGTAAAGTCAGCCATTTTCAAACCAGTACTCACTTAGAAGCTGAATGGTTTCAGAGTTGGGAAATATGGATAAGCATACATGATATGGATAGAGAACAGCCAAAGTTTGTTTTCAGGCATCTTTAGACAGCCCACCTTTCTCCACCTTTTGCCAACCTGATGCGTTGCAGTGTTGTAATGGAGGGTGAAACCTTTTTTTTGCCTAACTAGCACATTCTGTCAGGGTTCCTGGAAGCCATCTTTTGCATTGGATCTTCAGGCCTGCCACAGTCAGTGTTGTTGGTCTTTCATTGTATGAACAGAAATTAGTACAAATTAGTTGCAAATTGTCATTCTCCTGCTGAAGTCTTAGTTGCTCTTTTTTTGCAACCAGTCCAGAGAACCTGTTTAGTGTAGTTGTTAAGATGCTGGCCTAAAAACCAGGAGACTCTGAGTTCTAGTCCCAATTGAGGCATGAAAGACTTTTTCTTAGCCCAACCCACTTCACCAGATTGTTATATGGAAAATAGGAGTAGGAAAGAGTATTATGTTCCCTGCTTTGTGAAACTTATAAAGTAATAAAGATGGGATTTTCAAAACCAAAAAGAACCTAATAAATATATCCTATAATCTGAGAGTGGCAAGTCAGCTAGATGTTAATTTTCTATAAAATAGCATTGTTTATGTTGGTTATTTATTTATCAAACTTATTAACTGCTCATTTCTCTTCCAGAGGGACTCTGGGTGGTGTACAATTTAATCAATGCAATAAAACATTAAAATGAATAATTTAAGATTAAAAAATTTTAAATGTAAAACAACATTATAAAATTGCAAGAGGTGGAGAGATCCAAGATGGGGAGACTAAGAGTTGTTAATTCAGGCAGTGTGGGTTTTCATGAGGCCAGCCATCCCCGTGGCTGTGTGGGCCTCCACGCAAGGCTACACAGCCAGGTTTTGACCTATTTGCAGAAGGCTTAGAAATTGGGCACTTTCCTCACCTCTGGAAGTAAGATGTTCCTCAAAGCAGGGGCAGAGGCAGAAAAAGCTCTCTTCCTTGACCCGCCCCTCAGAATTGTCTGACTGATGGGTTCTGTTGCATGCCTTCCCTGCCTGAATGTGTGGGATAGGCTGATGTGATATTATGGCATTTGGAAGTCTATCCAAAGCTGCCAATAGTTGCTTTGTGTCACCTACAGTTTAATACAATGGCCCTTCTTTTCCATCTTGTGATGGAACATCCTTTTCCATTGAGCAAATTTTAGCCTGTTTTCTATGTAAGCCTCTTCCAGTGATCCCTACTTGATTGGGAAGATTGCATCGTACCTCATAATCCTACATCCCACAAAAAGAACTGCTAGAACAGGTTCTGAGGTAATCCACTGTTACTATATGCTATCTTATTATTCAGCCATCCCTCACCTGATTGCCTTCCAGGTGTGTGGCCCCATCATCACACTTCTCAGGAATTTCAGTAGTTGAAATTCACACACATGGAAGGTACCCAGATGGAACAGTTTAGTTAATTTTTCTAAAACTTGTATAACTGACCTAGCAAATTGCTGGATTCCAGTCAGATTATTTATGCATTTGCAGTGGCACTCCAGGGTCACCATCTGATAAACGGGAGATTCTGTCCCATCCAAATTTCTCTAATAAGCTGATCAGACCAAAATGGCAAATTAGTAAAATGTGGGATAGCTCTCCCAATATGGCACAGAAGAAGACACAGTCTTTCCCTTTCCCTATTCACAAATTAGTAAACATTGTGCTGTTTTTCTCTATTTATCTTTGGGCCCACTGTTGATGGCACATCACTTACAATTATTCAAGTTAGTCCTGCAGGACAGCGTCCCAAACTTTTATGGAAATGACACTAGCCTTCCAGAGATGAATATCCCAAAGAAATTGGAGATCCCAAGATGCTTTCTGCATTGAATAAACAAGAGTCTGCTTGACTTAGGTTTACAGCTGACTCCATTCCCAAGCCATGCCTTAGGGCAAGTACTACCAGGAGATGCAATTTCCTTTTGACAAGGGATGCCACTAATTTTTTTTGCTTCTTCCCTCCCTTTGGAGCTAACATTTGTGAGCAGAATGTTGTCATTTAAAGTTGTAGCATGTTTATATCTCTCTATATGTATATGTATATGTATATGTAGCAAAATTAATTGGAGATGCAGGGGCTTTTTCTTGGAGATGCAAACCTTAAACTTTTCCCACATCCTAGTTTTTGTTTTGAAGGAACATTCATACATGGAGCAGTCTGAAAACTTTATAAGAAGCTTATTGGATGTGTTACAAACTTCAGTGGAAATGCGGGAGCCAGAAGTTGTCTATTTCTATTTGAGTGCCACAGTTGTTTTTAAGACTTTTGTTTTAAATTGTATGTGTGAATGCATAACTCCTGCTCAAAGAACAGGTGGCAGTTGTGGCTAAAAGGATCTTTCTGCAACTTCGTGTGGTGCACCAGTTGTGCCATTTTCTGGATCCAGAAAATCAAAAATATTATATTAAATATGCACATATAACACCGTTACTGAGCAAGCTGCATTGGTTGCCAGTTTGCTTCCAGATCCAATTCAAGGGATTGGTTGTTATCTTTAAAGCCCTACATGACATGGGCTCATGGTATCTGAGGAACCCTCTCTCTCTGATGGGACAAGCCCGCCCCACTTGTGCCAGCAAAAGAGGCCCGCTATGGATCACGTCCGCTAAGGAATTAATGCAGGTGTGATCAAGGAGACGAGCCTTTTCTGCTGTGGCCTCATCCCTGTGGAACATTCTACTACTGTAAGTGCGAACTGCCCCCTCCCTTTTGGCACTCCGGTAGCGTATTAAAGCCTGGCTTTGCCACTTCAGCTGGGACCCGGGGGGGGGGGGTGTCACTCACTGTTGGAGCTGGCTAATGGGGTAAGAAGATCCCATCCCATCCAACTCTTGATTTTTTTAGTATAGTTTTTAATATACCGTAGGTAGTCCTCGACTTACTTTTTCATTCAGTTCATTTAGTGACCGTTCAGTTACAACAGCATTGAAAAAAGTGTCTTATGACCGATTTTCACTCTTACAACCGTTACACCATCCATGGTCATGTGATTAAAATTCAGACTGTTGACAACTGGCTCACATTTATGACGGTTGCAGTATCCCAGGGTCAAGCAATCACCTTTGGTGACCTTGTGACAAGCAAAGTCAATGGGGAAGCCAGATTCACTTAATAACTATGTTATTAACAACTACAGTAATTCACTTAACAACTGTGGCAAGAAATGTCATAAAATGGGGCAAAACTGACTTAACACCTCTCTTGCTTAGCAACAGAAATGTTTGGCTAAACTGTGGTTGTGTTGAGGATTAGCTGTAATATTTTAATGTCTGTCATTTTAATCTGTTAATATTTTAATTATTTTTCACTTGTTTTTATAAATTATAAACTGTCCAGAGTCACCTTGTGGGGAGATGGGTGACATAAAATTAACAACAACGACAAGCCAAATCCAGTCTGAATATCTGGCTGACTATGCAACAAATCAGATAAATAAATGAGCATATTTACATACACATGCATTCACACAATTTAGCATCTTGTATTTCCCATTATTCTGTGCTTTGTTGTTTATTTTATTTATTAATTTTTTATGCGAAATAGTTGATTTGTTAACAAATCAACAAAGAGTAACACTGCTGGCATTCTGCTGGGCAGGTCTTCTGCTTATTTTGGACTTAACTTGTTGGCCATGTTACCTCTGTATTTTAGATTCTCTAAAAAGATGTATGCAATGGTGCTCCTTAAGCCTTCTGCAATCAAAACAAAATGTTCCTCATGTTGAGGCCTCTTTTGAAACAACCCAGGGAGCTTAACTTATTCCATTACGCTGTGCTTCATTGAATTGTCCTGGTTGCCATGATTGGTTGCCAAATGGGAAACAGAGTAACAAATCACGTAATTACGATGTCAGATCTCAGGATAGGCAGTCAAGGGAATGAATAAAGGAGAAATCTATAAAATTGAGATTTTTTTTTTCCTTCTTCTTTTGCCTTTACGTTAGACCCTGAAGTTGTCCAATGAATCTGTTTGCAGGAGATTCAGGACAGACAAAAAAAAAGGATATATTCACCCAGTACATATGCAATTTAAGGAATTTGTTGATGCAAGATGCCTTTCAGTTGGAGGCAAAGGGGGTTAAGGGAGAAAAACATGGTGGAGATAAAGGCTATTCCCATCCATTAGTCTGATGAATGGATGTGATTTCTAGGTTGAGAAACCATTATTGCAAGAAAGAACTCTTTGCCTTCCCATCCTGCTTTTGCACTTCCTTTTATCAGTTGGTCAGTCACATTGCAAAGCAAAGTTGGACTAGATGGGTGTATTTTTTTAAGGAGGCAAAATAAGCTTTTCCAGAATTTCCATTGAGGTGTGGCTACTACTTGTAGCTCCACATTTTTTTCTCTTCAATAACTAGAGAGAAAAATTGCAGATCCACGTGCATTGGCTTTCATTTTAGCTATTTGGGACTGATTTGTAGTTCCCGATTTACTCCTGAACAAATTGGGACTACTTCTGCATTTATAGGTAAGCTATTGGTTACCTGGGATTTCTCATAAGCTTGGCCTCTTTTCCTTCATTGTCTGCAAAGCAGGAACTACCTGTTTTCTGTTGCTAGCCGGGATCAGATTGATTGGGCTATGTGACATTAATTACACCCTTTCCCACCTACAAACCCGGGGAGTTAATTCTGCAGTGAACATTAAAAAAAACTTATTTGACATACAAGTTGGAAAAAAAAGGAAAAAAGTAACAATTCACTATTCCCCCTCCCCCCCATCACTAAATTATATTTTTATTTCCCTATCCCAACTCTTGAACGTAACAAATGAAGATTCCTGTAAGTGCCAGTTATTCCCAATTTCAAAAGCAGCATCGTTTCCTCATCTCAGAGAAGCCCAGCCTTTTCACTTGTTGACACAGCTTCCTCCTATAATCTCTGCTGGAATCCTTTTCCGTCTTCAGGGTTTTTCCAAGCTCACACTGACATCATTTTTTCCAAGCCATTTTATCTCGACAATCTACTTGTGTACTCTACTCTCAACCCACAATCCATGGCTATCTTAACACGGATTATTATGGCATTTCTCTCCCTAATTTTATTCATTTCACCTTATTTTAATAGGATTTCATTCTTTTCCCCGTCTATTATTTTCACCAACATTGTTGTATTGCAGTTTCCACCATTTCTGATCATGAGGAAATGGAATCTAACTTGTAGGTTATAAATAACAAGTTCCTATTTCTACTGTAAAGCATAATACCTTGCTTTTACTTTTTCTTTCTCTGCTTGGACTTCTCTTAAATGCGGTTCCCAAAAAAACCAAACTTCGTATAAATTTGTATTGTGGGATATCATACTTATAGCTGGATGTGAATAAAAAAAAGAACTTCAGTTTTGAAATCTGTTCTGCCATCTACTGCATCAAATGGAGTAGATGAAGTATCCGCATATTATTAACAATTGTTTAAAGTTGCTCTAGTCATCTTTAATTCTTCTTAATATAGGGAGTCCTTGACTTAAAACAGTTCATTTAGTGACCATTTGAAGTTAAAACAACACTGAAAAAAGTGTCTTATAACTGTTTTTCACACTTATGACAGTTGCAGCATCCCCATGGTCATTTGATCAAAATTCAGACACTTGGCAACTTCAAGATTCATATTTATGACAGTTGCTGTGTCTCAGGGTCATGTGATCACTTTGTGCACCTTCTGACAAGCATACTCAATGGGGAAGCCAGATTCACTTAACAACCATGTTAATAATTTAACAACAGTGATTCACTTAACAACTGTGGCAAAAATGTTGTAAAATGGGAAAAATTCACTTAGCAATTGTCTTGCTTAGCAACAGAAATTTTGGGCTCAATTGTAGTCATAAGTTGGACTACCTGTATAGGAGATGTGCTATTCAAATTTTAATCTAATATAGGGGCCATATGAATGCTTAATCTTCATAGGATTGTGTTCATTATAATTTACTATTTGTATTGAGGAAAGTTTCGTTTTTATACACATATGCACATATTCAGAGAAATATTGGAAACTTTGAAAATAACATACAATCCCCTCCAAAAGCATTGTAATACCAGTTCAACAATCTTAGTGAATACATTTCCTATTATTTAAATGAAAGGAAAACCAGTATATGTAAAATGCATCAAGTTCTATTCGGTTTTAATACCATAGTTTATCATACTGATTTGTTAACATAGGAAAGCAGCTCTGTTTTTTATATAATGGCTAATTGAATGGTTACTGTTTAAAAGCATTTCAATTAATTGCAAATTTCATATTTCAAGTTAAACTATTTGATACTCTCAAGGAACTTTACAAGTTAATGAAGTTATGCACCCAAAAGTAGGCTCACTATAGGACTATCCTATGTATTTTGTCTAAAATCAAATATCTCTACATTACTCATTGATTATTTTAAATATTTGATTTATAGACTTTTTGTATCTTTCTACAAAGCTGATACTAAAAAATTATAGTGACTTCCTTTAGCATCCACATGAAAGGAAGCTGTTGTAACAAGTGATCACTATTTTTTATCAGGGACTTGAGTCTCCTCATCCTTTCACATCTTCTCTGAAACAGTTCTTCATACCTCCATGCAAATCTATCATTTCATTATCAACTACAACTTTTATGAACCCACTTGGTCATTCCAGATTTAACAGATGCCCCCTTCTTGTAATTGCCTTCTTTTCAGAATCTAGCATATTGTATGTCTTAAGAGAGCATTTAGGATTTCTTCTTCCCCTTTGGGCACAGGACTGGAGATAACATCTCTGAGCTGCTGCCTCTGAGTGGCAACCAGGCAAAAGAGGCCCCGGATTTTAATGATCTGGTGTCAAGAATGAACACTGAAGCCATAGCAAGGTTTGAGGATAGAGGAAAGACATCTGAATGAATAGGGGCCACTCCTCCTTTTTGCTCACCTCTTGATGGCAGCCTCCAATTACTACATTTTTCCTGATGTAAATAGCAGCTGATTTAATCTGACAGCACTGTTCAGATCACCATCATTGTTTTTCCCTGGTTTCCAGGGTTCCAAAGAGAAAGTTGGTCATGCAAAGCAATTGGGAGTGTTCCTGGCACCTACCTTTTCCAAATGATTAACGGTTCTCCATCAGTGTCCCAGAAATGTGGTGTGTGAGTTTGCTTTGGAGCTGACACTGCCTTTACCTGTCTCCATGCCCTGCTAACTTTGTGTGCAGTGGCCCGTAGTTATTAAAATTCCTGTCCTTACAGGAGTGGTTTAGCCTGCGTTCTTGGCTTTAGGCATCATGGGTTTCTCTGAACTTCTCCATTTTAGGCAACAGTCAGCCCAGTACATGTGCCTGATTGCTGATTTAGAACTGATTTAATATTTTGTGCTTCGAGCTTAATATTCTTGTCTCTGTACCTTTCACCTATACTCAATTATGATGGAATTCACAAAGCTATTTTTTAAAAATGTTTTAATACCTGAAATGCTAAAGGTTGTTTTACCTAAGTGAAGCAAACTTTGGTGACAGCCATTGATGGATTTTTTTCTGTTGTCAGAATATAATGAAAAAAGAAAGAAAGGAGTAAACATTTTTGTGCCTGCTTGCACACCTATGTTTTATCCAAAAGATAAAGCCCAGATTGATGTTTTTTCTTTGATAAATATATTATAGAAAGATAGAAATCAAGGAGGCTTACTTCCACAAATATCACCCCTATTTTTATTAAAAAGTTAAAATTTGATTTCAGGAGCAACCCCAACAAATAAATTCTTGTTGAAACTAGGGTGTACTTAAATTTTGGTTGTGTCATGGCTAACAACTTTTAAAAGGCACATTGTTCAAGTTCATAAAAAACAACAGCGTATTGGAAGATATTTTTTTGTTTTTTCTTATTTTAAAAAGTTTTTGTTTGTCACAGGAGAAAGAATGAGGAAGTGGCTAGGCAAACTTTCTAAGGCACAAATTCTGATCTGAGGAAAACCTTGCTCTCTTACTAGCCAATTTCTTCTCTGAGAAGATTGAGATCTCTCCTTTCTGTTCCATAGTGAATGGATATGTAGAAAGTGGCATAAATGAGCTTTAACTTCCAAATAATCTTCATTTTGGCATAATTAACCCTGCCATAGAAAAGAGATGTAGAAAAACATCTCCTCACATATATGTGAGGAGATGTTTTTCTACATCTCTTTTCTATAGCAGGCCTAATTATGCCAAAATGAAGATTATTTGAAAGTTAAAGCTCATTTATGCCACTTTCTACATATTTTGTTCTATTTTGAATTTTAGGGGAAAGGTTGATGTTATAATAATACTTATGACAGTGCAGTAGCAATTCACAGCATCCTAACCCTGAAACCTTAAGATTGAACAAGGCATCATAAGATGAGATCTTTTATCTGTGATACCAAGAATTTTCACATTACCTCAGTAATCAGTCTTCAGTTGCATTTTCTCACTCATTGTTGTAAATTAGGATATGTAATTCTAGTATGAATTAATACATCAGGACAATTGTAGGTTGTTAGTGGAAACCATATGATTCCATTTGCCAGTGAAATGAGAACACATGATAACTAGTGCAGAGAAAACATGTCTTCCTGTAATATACAGGAATGATCTCTCACATTGTGAGAGAGTTATCCTTCATTTTGCATAATGGCTGAAGAAGCATGTCCTTCTTTCATACATAATTACCTATCACTCTCTTCAGGGTAATAGGAGACAATAATACAGGATATCCAAATATTTGAAGTAAAATATTTTCAAGCCTATGTCATACTGGGAACTCGGTGTAGTGTACATGAAATTAAGTATTTCCTCTGTTGGATGTGATTCATACTATCACATTTCATCAACATTTTGAATTATTTAAAATTCACATCTTATGGCACACTGTAATCTGCCCTTCAGATACACCACTGGCAGCTTTCAAGTGTGTTTAACTGTGATCCAACTAGGGAAGATTGTGGGTATCTGCCTCATCAGGAGTTGCATGAAAAGGCAACTTCCTGATGGATATGCACTCCAAGGACCAAGTCCTGTGTAACAAAAATAATGTTGCTCTTGAAATTCCATTAGTGATTCTTGGGGTACTTAAAATCTCTGAGTAAATTCTGCGTAAGAATTTTTTTAAGTGATTTGCAGTGTTGAGTATTCCAACTCTTGAGTTGGTCTGTCTTTACAGGATTACTATGTTTATTTTTACTGAGTTTGTTCTATGAAATAAAAGGCTATCTCATTCCTATTGGGTGTATAACTTGTTGTTTAAAAAGACACTGGGTCTGCCAACCGGGTCTTCAACAAACCCTTTGGATTTTGCCTTCCCAAATAAACAGCAAACTTAGAACATTTGACAATTTCTTTCTGTAGATGTGTGTGGCTTTTGGGTTTCATCTGATTTGACATGTGCTGAGCAGGACTGTTTTATTTCAGGAAATAAAGCAGAATTGCATTCCACCTTAAAAGATAGGATGAAGTTGTGTTGGATCTTCTGAAAACCCTATCTGAGTCAGTATCAGACAGTTTATAAATTTTTTTAAGCACTCAGTTTACTCCTGACCTCTATTTCCTCTTTTTTCATTCTCAGGCTGATGCTGCTAGCGCAGGCTTTCCAGCGGAAGATTCAAAAGAAGTGATCATGCCACCTGACCAGGTAGATGGGAACAATACTGTAACCAGCACTCTTACCGTGCAGGAATATTTTGCTAAGCGCATGACAAAACTGAAGAAAATTCAACATTGCACCAAAGTAGAGCCAGGTAATTCTCCTCCAGTGATGGTTGAGACGTTGGAGTGTTTGGAATCCCAGACAAAGAAGAAGAAGAAACACAAACATGCACAGGATGTGGCTGGAGAACCAAAGATTATCTGCACTGGGATACTAGATTCAAGCAGAGATGAAGTGGACACCCAGAAAAAGAAAAAGAGAAAGAAATCTAAACATCTGGACACCAGTAATGATCTTATTTATAATGAATGTCAAATTGGTTATCAAAAGGCAAGACAATGTTCCTTTGAAACATCTAAGGAAGAGAATAATGATTTAGGAGAGCAAAAATCAAAGAGAAGGAAAAAGAGCAAAAAAAGTAGACTGGGATGTAACTGAAGATGTTGAATGCATAAAGCTGAAGAAGAAATGTTCCAGTTAATGCATGTTTAACTTCATTGAAATATACGTAGATTTCCAAATTTACCCAAATAAATAAGCAATATTTTATAAAACAGATGTGGTCCTTATTTGTTTACTTATTTCAAATTTAAAAGGCTGGCTACTCCATAAGCATACAACAATAAAAAATACAGTAAAGGTAATAGAAGAATTATGTATGTCAAGAAGAGGAAATATTCAAATTAATTTTAAAAACCCATCCCGTAAAAGAGTTGCCATCCACCTTAACCAAGAAGTGGGAGAAAAGCCTTTACGGATATTTGTTGTCCTTGATCCCTCTCATACCATTCCCACCTTTTGGAAGATTCGTGCCAAAAAAAGGATTTGAGGAGGGGGGGGAGGTATTGGTTGGTTGGTAAATCCTTCAGGAAATCTGCTTATGATCTGGTCTAGGTGTTGCACTTCTATGGACTTGCATATCAATGAACCCACACTGTATTTCGGACATTAATACATTAGAGAAGAGAAGAGTACTCAACTCCTGCTCACAATAAAATTCCTTATACCACCAGGCTTGAAATTTTAGGCCTGGATAACCTTGAACTACGCCGTCTACATTCCAACCTAAGCTTAATACACAAGATTAACTACCATAACATCCTACCTGTTAATGACTACTTTAACTTCAACCGCAATAACACAAGGGCTATCAATAGATACAAACTAAATGTAA
>JANHFM010001696.1:29451-49210 GCA_032468115.1 Grayia smithii | reverse complement strand
TTAACTTCAACCGCAATAACACAAGGGCTATCAATAGATACAAACTAAATGTAATCCGCTCTAATCTTCATTGCAGTCAAGATTGACTTCAGCAATAGAGTAGTAAATGTCTGGAACACTCTACCTGATCCTGTTGTTAGTCTCTCTAACCCCCATACCTTTTACCGTAAACTGTCTATCGTGAACCTATTTTTGCCAATTTTCAAGTGTCTATGTCCATACTGATACTTGTTTCCTTGTACCTGACAAATAATTATAAAATAATTAAATAAATGACAAGCATCAATGGAGCTCCTAATGTTATGATGGAGAATTTTGGGGAATGGAGAAGATGGAGTGGTTAATTCATGGTTTGCAATATCCATGTTCCTTGTTTTCTTGACACACTTAAAAAGAACTTGGTATAGTTCATTTATTTACATAATTTATATGGTTTCTCAGCTCAAACAATGTGATTTTGGGTGAAGTATAAAAGAAACTTAAATCAGCAATACATGACAAGCATTTATGAATTTTTCCTGAAGAAATAGTGGATTGTTGCCTATTAATGTTTTTTGATCTGAATTACTAACTCATTGTTGGCTATTTTATTGCCTATAGATTTCTTTTTCCTTTATGGTATTCCAAAGGATAAAATAAAACTAGGGAAAAAAGCCTTATTAAATGAAATGGATGAGTATACATAAATGTAGATACACTATTTTTTCTTGCACTTTTCCTGCTTCAGTTGGTCTCTTCTTTGATCACCAGCATAAAAAAGTACAAAATATAATAATATTAACAAAGAGAAGTTCAATCCTAAATAGAAAGTAAAGTACCAGGCCAACAAAACAAATTCAATATGAATAAGAGGGTAATAAACCTGCTGCTTCTTTTGGAAAAGTTTGGGGGATCATCTTTCGCATGTCAGATACAGTATGCTTTATTCTGCTCTGATCTACGAATACTTCAGATCTTTTCTTTCCTCCAATTTAGTCCCAAGGTTATTTGGTGGAGCTTTCTTTCAAAAATGTAAATTTATTAGATGTATAACAAAGGATCTTTCAGGTTTCTTAGAACAAAACAATTTTTACAACTATGAGGTGAGAACTTATATAGCAGCCAATAAAGTTTAAGCTCCCTGGTCCAAAGAGTTTATCTTGGTTTGTTATTTTGCTTCTTTTAGATTCTCTCTTTGTTAGACTGCAACATCAACTAATATTTTGAGCAAAGGCCATACAGTAATAACAACCTAATATAAACTAAGAGCTATTCTTCCTAACAGACTAGCAGATCCAGCCTTTCCCAACGAGGTAACCTAAAGCTGGCTTGGACTACATTTTCTACCTTTTTGTACCTTACCTATATGACAGATGCCAGAAGCTTTTTGTACCTCATTACAATCATTGCTGTATCCAAACTAACAGTTATATTTTTCTGAAAGGAGATTAACATCACTGAGCAGAATTCTGTAGCTCTTAGTGAGTAAATCTTAATCTATTTAATTGGCAGCTAAGTAAAATTTGTACAGTCATAAGAAATTCTCTTCATCTAATGTACCTCATACTCTACTGGGACAATCTTTGAATAGAACTAATTTCTGATGCCATCTTGACAAGAATTAACCAGTGGAACAACTCGCCTTCAGAAGTTGTTGATGCTCCAACACTGGAGGTTTTTAAGAAGAGATTGGACAACAGTTTGAATTATATAGGGTTTCCTGCTTGAGCAGGGAGGTTGAACTAGAAGACCTCTAGTGTCCCTTCCAACTCTGGTATTGTGTTATTCATTTGCTTAGCAGGTGGCAAAATCTGGCTAAACTTGATTCTTCTAGTGTTTCTTAAAGATACATGGATTTCAACTCCCAGAATTATCCAGCCAGCATGAGGAATGAAGTCCACATATCTTCCACACCGTTTCTAAGGTTGAGAAGGTCTGGATGGCTCTTGGATGAGACACTCCAAGTGCTATGGGCTAGACCAGGGAGGACCAACAACCACTTTTATAACATGCCAAGACATAGACAGATGTTTCTGTGTAAGTTACTGGCACTCAAGATGAAATCCAGGGAAACTTATTTTTCTTTCCAATTGTTTATTTTAAAAAAATAAAACATTGCACTTTATTTCTTGAACTTCATGGTTGAAACTATCTCTCTCCCTCCTCCTGTCTGTTTGTCTATATAGTACTCTCCTAGAGTATAAAATCCTATGAACATTTAACATTACACCCCCCCCCATGCAATGTAATGTCCGAGTAAGGAAATATAAGATCTGTAAACATTGCAGCTTTTGTACTTATTGCTCACAGCAGTCATCAACAAGGAAGAAGGGAAGCACCTGGCCTTACATTTAAGTTCTGCATAATTAAGCCTTTTAGGCTAAAAATCAGAGCTGGCCACTGGTCAAAGGAGTTTTAATTGATGGAAACAAACACTAATTTTAGTACCAAGCTCTCATCCTTTAATGGTGTTCAAAGAAGTTGAGGGAGCTGTTTATGTGACTGAATCATCCAAAAGTTACTTCTAATTAAAGGAAATAGTTGTTTTCTAGATTTGATTTTTCTTGGTTATAACAGAGTCTTGAAGTTGCCAAAGTAAACAGTTAATGTCCTCCTCAATCTTACCATTCCCTATCAACCAGTTGGAGATTGTAGCCCTAACCATCATAAGCAGCCACACTGAATGGCAGACTTAAATGTTCAGTTTGAGAGCAAACTTATAAATCAAAGTCCTACGCTGCAAGTTTGTGGTTGGCAACCAACTTCCAGTGAAGAGCAGGACATGAATACAATAGCATTTTCCTGCCCAGTGCCCATTGCTTGCCCAAAGAAATCTAAACTTAGAAGAGGGGAATGGAGAGGGAAGGTTGACTTCTGATTTCAAAGAGAACATTAGTGAATCAAATACTGTACCTACAGTATCATCATAATCTATGACAGTTTGATCCTACAGGCTAAATGAAAATGATAGGGAAAGCTTCTGGCAAGACAGTAGCAGTCAACTCAACAGAAGCCACCCTACATCCTTTGCCTGGTATCTATTAAGGAGACCAGAATTAGAAAGGACTGGACAAATAATATGAGCTGCATATGCATAATATATTTAACCTGATTATAAAATTAATCCATTTTGGGGGTTTGCAAGAAGTATAAACTATAAACAAAACCAAACAAGCTGAGCCTGTTCTCTTGTTTCTTCCTCAGATAACTCCAATAAATTGCTTCTTTATAAAGATTAGCGTAGAAATAGATTAATGATTTAATTACATTAATTGCACCTGGTCTACTTTGTAAAATCTTGTAAAATTATGTTTATAAACCATTTATACTGCTTTATCTAAATCAGCAGTAGGATAACAAAAGGATATGGTGTCCAAGAGTATAGTTTAAAGATTAATGGAATATGTTTTAAAATGCAACTTAGATTTGATTCCTAGTGATTACCAGTATATGGTTTGGCAGCAATACTGAAGTGGTTTCCTTTGCCTCCTCCTGGAATTTTTTTTCCAGTTTCCCAATCTAATCCACAGCCAGGGAATTTCCTGGTTGTCTCCCATCCGAGAACTAACCAAGTCTGCCTCTGCTTAGATTGGCCCAAATGATTTATATTATTTATAAATCGTGAAAATAAATAAATAAATATTTTTACTTTTATTTATTTATTAAATTTCTACACCACCCATCTCATCAAGTGACTCTGGGTGGTTTACAAGACCATGATACTATTAATTCTTTGTGCTCAGAAGACACACAAACCGGGAACATATGGCAACTAACAGCAAAAGCCCACACTAACAAGGAATTAATGTGTTCATCTTGAATTAAGTGTAGCGTTACAATTATTTGCTTCAATTTGGAAAGAATATCATTCCTTTGATATGTAAAACATACTAAATTTGTTTAGTATGTTTAAATTTGATGCTTAAACTGTATTTGGGAAAGAATCATGTCTCAGGGTCATTCCTTGCAATTCCTTGCCTGGAAGACTTCAAAAGATTTCTATGGCGTTATAGCGAGTCATACACACTAAGCTGTATAGATCAATGGTTTGAGGTGAGCAACATGCATAACTTCTGCAACATGCATAACTAGATCAAGTTAAAAATACCTAATGTTTCTCTCCACACTGTATGGTATATTTGGTTAGTTTGCCTTAGTTTTAATTTTTGTGCCTTGCACGTTACATAAATCCAACTCTTTAATTTAAGGGATGGCTACCAGCTTTGTGCTGCAGAAATCTGTATAACAAGATGACAGCAAAGAAAGTTTTTGAACGCTAATCCAGCCCTGTTTTATTTGTCAATATATTGTGTGAACCCAGAAAATGGATTAAGTTAGCAATCTAGGTGAGTATGTTGTATGTACGGTCATAGGTGCAAATTCACACATACAGAACCCCATCTGGAATAAGACTGAATGAGGAGAAAGCATTGGAAAGTTCCTGTATATACCGGTATGCCTTTCTCAGGTCTGGAAGCTGAGACATGTTGCTGAATCAGAGAAATTTGGTACTTCTGGCTCAGGTGGAAATAGAGGAAACACAAGGATTTTGCAGTATTTTTCTTTGCTCCCTTGCAGTATTTTCTTTGCCTCCTATACTTCCTTCTGCCCATCTTTCTTGGTGATGATATCGCCTTTATCAACCTCTTGAAACAAGAGTATGTGTGTGTTCTTTCAAATGAAGGGATGCCATAGCATAGATGGTGAGCATCTGGGGATCGGTAACAGCCTCCTGGGACTCACATCTATTAAAAGAGAGGCCAAAGTGTCCCTTAGCTCTTCATATTTGGAGGGCTTGCCAAGTTGCAAGATGGGGAGTGAGAAGGAAGGCAAGTACCCCTGGATGGTTTCGACCGGTGTCTATCACGGATCGTAAGATGAGCCTTGCCTTTTAAGAATAGAATAGAATAGAATAGAATAGAATAGAATAGAATAGAATAGAATAGAATAGAATTCTCTATTGGTCAAGTATGATTGCACACACAAGGAATTTGTCTTTGGTATATATCCTCTCAGTATACATAAAAAATGATACATTCATCAAGAATCATAAGGTACAACACTTAGTGATAGTCATAGGGTCCAATAAGCAATCAAATCATACTAGTAAACAGTATCAATATGAATCGTAAGAATACAAGCAACAAAGTTACAGTCATGCGGTCATAAGTGGGAGGAGATGGGTGACAGGAACGATGAGAAGACTAATAGTAGTAATGCAGCCTTAGTGAATAGTTGACAGTGTTGAGGGAATTATTTGTTTAGCAGAGTGATGGCTTTCGGGGGAAAACTCTTCTTGTGTCTAGTTGTCTATAGCGTCGTTTTACAGCGTCGTTTTGAGGGTAGAGGCGGACAGTACTCGGCGCTTGCTCAGAGGCACTGTTTTTTGGTGTATGTGGGTGTGGGTGTGTTTTCTTACACCTATACTCGGAGCGAAGGGAAGGCGGCGGGCCGGCCGCTTGCTCTGCCCGCGCCTCTCTTTCGCCTTCCCGCGACCTCGCGTCTCACCCTCCGGCAAGAGGCGAGGGAGGGACGGAGGGCGCGCTCAAGGCGGGGCCGGCCGCTTCCCAGACGGCACCGGAGGAAGCTCATAGAAGCTCATAAATAGAGCGAGGCCGCGGGAAAGGCGCTTGCTGGGGCGGCGGGGTGAGGCTGCGGGGCCTGAGGGCGTGCGGTTGCGCGGTCACGCGTAGAGTGTAGAGGGGTGGATCGCCGGCTGGACTCCTGCGTGCCTCGACGGCATGGCTTCGCTGCTGGGCTCCTTCGCGTGGGCGGAGAGGCTGGACTGCTCGGCTCTGGAGTTGTCCGACGGGGGCAGTGGGACCTCCGCGGTGCCCCGGACGGAGAAAGGAAACCCCGAAAGCCGCATCCGACGCCCCATGAACGCTTTCATGGTGTGGGCCAAAGACGAGAGGAAGCGCCTGGCCGTCCAGAACCCGGACCTGCACAACGCCGAGCTGAGCAAGATGCTGGGTGAGCTGAGCCCGCCGGAACGAGCGGGATTTGGGCGCCTTTTGCGCAACTCCGGCTTTCCGAAGTCGCTCGCTGTGCCGAGCACCGAATGACCCCGGCCGGGATGTTTCGGTTGAGGGTTGGCCTGTGGAAAAACAAAATTACGGGTAGAACCAACCTCTCCGCATCCTCCGTGAGTTTGGGGAGCGGTGCGGCGCCTACAATTCTTCTCCTTGAAGTTACTGGGCGAAATCTGCTGCGTTTCGCTCTCCCGTTGGAATAAATGGGGAAGAGATTTATTTAAGAGGAAAGAAATCTCCTGACTTTAGAAAGCGTAGCTTTAGGATTGTTCATTTACCCAACAGGTTGTTTTTTTCCCCTGACAGTTCTTTTCTCAAAGAATTGGATCTAGGATATTTAAACTTACAGCCCCATTAGCTGAAATTCTCTTACATTAATTATTTGTAGCTGAAAAAATTCTGAAGCAGCAGCTCTTTAAAAGGGTGCCTTTGAAAACTTCGTTTTTCTCTTCATTTCTTCTTGAGGATGTATTTAGGTTATCTAAATTTAAAAGGTGCAAACTTTTCTAAAATGTCATTGTTCCTATTATTGCTGACATGTGTTAGCATGTTAAGCATTTGAATTACCACCAACACACTGGGAAAAATTAATGTTCTTTAAGGAAAGCAAATCAATTTGAAAACGTGTTGCAAATCTGATGAATTACAGATGTGCAAATTTAATAAAAAATATTTTCTCTGTGCTCAAGATCTCGTGGGATGAATTTTGAAGTTTTCTAACATGGTAATAAACAATATGAGTTTTACAGGCAAACACAGGGAAATTTATTTTTGCTATTTTTAAAAAAAGATATGCTACATTGCAATCATTTTTATCCAAGAGTTTTAAGATATAATTTGATTATGTGGTGTTTTTTTAAAAAAAATCTTAATCTTGATTTGGATGGTTTATTTGCCACAGTAAGAACACTCTGCTAATCTGGAAAAAAATTAATAAAAACAAATAATGTGAATCTTTCAACTATATTCTTTTGAATCTTTGTGAAGTGCATCTCCAAGTATTTGTTACAGAGCTAGGCAGCGCTTTTAAATATTTTTTTAACCTTTCAAGCAGCATTCTCTGTAAAAAGACATCAAAATTGAAAATGCAAAAATATTTTGATTAAAAAAAATCAATAAGGATAACATTATTTTTCAAAACCAATACAAAGTTATCAAATATAACTTTCTACTCACAAAGCAATTCAGCAACATCCTGGAACTGATTTAAACTTAGGGAACAGGGATTTCTATCATTATGTGGTACTCCTATTTCAGTTTTAACACCTAGCTATAATGCATTCTAAACTACAATCTCATGCCCATTTACCAAGAAATAAACCACACTAAATTCAGTAGGTCATCTTTTTGATCAGACTTTTATCGGACTGTATCACAATGGTAAAATTCTCTAGGATGCTACATAGGAATAAACCTCATTGAATTTACAAAGATGTTCTCTGCAATAGGGATTGTAGCAATAGAGTGCTGTATCTCCTGGCATTTCTAAAAGTTGCTTGGCTCATTCAAATACTTTTCATCCCTTTAAATGGAGATTTTACAGCAATTTCCAAAGGGACATCACTATTTTAGGTTTATGCTACCTGAGCTTAACCATCTTCCCTTGGAAAGAAACCTGATTAATACCAACAGGATTTCTTTTCCAGTTAGTCTATAGAAGTTTCCACAATGTGATGTGGCGGTATGAATGCTTGAGGGACTTCTAAATTTTTAAACATTTTTTATTGCAAAACATTCTAAAGGTTATTTCTCAGTGTTAAGTGAGATACATTTCCTCCCCAGTGTAAGGAAGGTTAATTTTATCGCATATCTATCTTAGTTTATGTCATTTTTCTCTCTACATCAAAAAGTCTTTCCTCTGGAGAGATAGGTTTTCAGTTCCTGTGCAACTTTAGTTGTGTAGTTTTGCCTTTTTTGTTGTTGACATATTTTTTCAAGGCAATAACCTAGAGATGTAAACAGCACAGCATTACAAAAGTGATCACACTAGACATCTGCAAAAAGGATCACTCTGTTGTTGGAGATTTTGGTGCCATTCCAGAAGCCGCCCAAAGTCTCCTTATGGTGAGATGGGCGGCAAATAAATTTAATAAATAACAAATAAATTCCTAATATTTCCCAAAGTAAAATTTGTGTTTATTCCTCACAACTGCTAAATATCATAAACATTCATATAGAGCATGACCCCAATATTTTTCTTATGATTCAATAATCATTGACTATTCCATTTGTATTAACGTACAGTACAGCATTATGAAGCTTTAATTTGATATGTGGTATTTTATAATTAATACCATTGAATCGCATTTCCACATAGTGACCTATTTCCTACTGGAGTTCTTGAACTTTGCTGCGGGTCCCATCCTCCTAAAAAAATTGGACATGGATTACAAATTCGTGTTCTACATATGGTGACATTCAGGTTATTCCTTTTGTAGAATATAGCAAAGTCTACCTCTAAAGGAAATAACTTTAATAATATCATAAAATGCTGAGGTTTTTTTTCAGCTAAAATAAATAAGTTATAGCCAGAGATACTGCGCTGAGGATAAATGATACATACCAGTCTTATCTGCATAAATTACCTAATTTGCATCCTTGAGCAGCAGATTCAAGATGAGTTAACCATGTTAATATATAACAGCGAAGAAGAGCTAAAGTTTTTAGGGTGGTGTTTTTTTTACTTTTTTCCTGATGCTTTTTTTTCTCTTTCCCAGGACAGGAGCAATTGTGAATTGTTGTTTTTGTTACATGAGTGGCTAAGACTATTATATTTTGAATTGGTTAACAAAATGTGAAACTTAATTTTGCAATGAGTGCTCTCCAAACTGGTATTTGAAATATAATTTAATAAGATGTTGAAAATCTAACATGCAAATTTAGTTTAATTTTTCGAAGTTCAAATTATATACTGCCTCTATCTTGAAGGAAGCATTTAAGAATGGACTTAAGATGGATTTAAGCAACAAATACTATCATTAAATGTTAAGAGAGGGGAAAGCCTCTTTGTGGTTTTACGTGCCACAAGTACATTAACAGTACAATCTCGTATATTCCCACTCAGAAACAAACCTTGTTTTATTTCGTTGGGCATTTCCCCAAATGAATGTTAATGAAACTTCAGTCTTTTATTGGCAAATTCACATACATTCTGTTGGTGTTCCATGTTGACTTGTGAGAAGAGGGAATAATTCAGGTTCAAGATTGATGACCCCTTTACATTTTTGTTATCGCAAAGTATTTATGTTACTATTTTTACCTTCAATTCTACAAAAGCATTGTAGGGAAGCCTTGGAAATGAAACTCCCAATTAATTTTGATAATGTATACACTTTCCCACTACAGCTTCTTTAATACAATATTTATATAATAGTAGAAATTTTTCATTTTAAAGTTTTGTTGCTTATATTTAGCTCATTATTTCTTTGCTTTGAAGGGCTTTGCCTAACGTGCTAAACATACTTGGTTGCTAGGAATATCTATCATGTAAATGTGAACTACATTTTCAAAGTTACATTTTGTTTCGGTAAACAAAAACATATGAACATTTCCAAAATTTATATTGGGATTTGGTGGTACTTTTTATCACATTGGAAACAAAAATTTCCTCATATTTCATGAAGATTATTACATTTATTATAGTAGGACTCCAGTGTTTATTTTCAATATTTTACTTTTCATAAAATTATTCTGTCCTCAAGTGAAGGTAAAGAATTATATTAACATGCTACTTCTCTCATAAAAGATTTCAAATTGTTGACCAAAAATTGTATTGTCTTACTTTATATTTTAAAGTTTGCCAGAAACGTCCCATCCTCTTTTCCTCAAGCTTCAGGCCCTTCAGATGTGTGGGGACTCCCTATAATTCATAGCTAAGGCAGTGAAAGTGGGATAATTCTTTGTGTTGAAGTTCACACATCGCGAAGCTGTCTAGATTTGGGGAAAGTGGCCCAATGCAGCCAACTAACGGGCGGCTTCTGTGCATAAAAGATTAAAAAGACATCCAGATTGTTGTTGACTAAAAAAATTCTTTAGCCTTAAATTTGGTGACGGCCAGTAGTTTAGATGGCTTTTTAAAAAAGGGATAGATAGTTATAGTGGGATAGGCGTTTTCAGGGCTGTTGCTGTTAATAGTCAAATAGAAGATCCATGTTTAGAAGCAATGGATATTCTGAGTGGTGAGGATATCCTGCACAGTGCCCTTTTATTTTGCGTTCTGGCTTCCCTGAAACATTAGATTAGCCAATGCGGAACTTGAGACTTTTTTGGAAGTCCAGTAGGGTTTTCATATGAGCTGGTATTTTTGTTACTATTTATGCCATAAATTCCATATGCAGAATGTACAATCTTTGCTTTATTTCTGCAACATTCCAGTGAAATGGGATTGCTGTCTTGTAACCACAAGAAATAAAACTGCCCATGGCTGATACTTGATTCTTTAAATTGGAAGTGACAATCTGTAGCTTGCTGGGTCCCATACAACTCTTTCTGATCGTAACTTCAGAAAACGTTTTCCCCACACTTGAGCTAGAAAAGAGAGTAAAACTATTATACCTAAAGTAAGTTTTTCTTGGCTGTAAAATTATTTGGGGGAAGGTTGTTATCTTTTTTAAGTGAGTAGATCTGCTTACTCTTGTGGTCCACAAATAACTTACCTATGCTATAGTGTTTAAAAATATGAATTGGATACAAAAATCAACCAGGACAGTAAAAACTGAGCAGAATAACTAAAAATGAATAAATCCAACAAGTAAGGTTTGTAAAATTTAAAAGTCTAGGATTTAAAGGACAAGCTAGTGCCAGACAGGGTAATTATGTCTGGTGCTAAATGCGTTGACTTGAACATTTTTAATTTAAGAGCTGCTGTTCTGTAAACTGCTCATTTATTTTGGTGAGGACCAAAGGATGTCTGGCATTGATTTTATTCTTTGGGCAATCTTACGTGAAATTAACCTGGAGTCTTGGATCAAGGAAGACCATTACTTTTACCATCTAATTTTGTTTAGGGGGAAAATCACTGGCTCGCCAAGAAACATTGGAACAGTGTCTCACTTGATCCAACACTTTCCACATGTTTTGCAAGATAAATGGCAAATGCAAAGTGAGGTGCATCACTTTTGCTGCCTCAAGGGGTGAGCCTGTATGAGGACACATGGGGAAATAAGAGTAAGGTTCAATTTGATATGATGAAGTGGAGTTCTTTTATGTAAGCTTCATTTCCTGTATTTTTTTATTTACTTAAATTTTTTAGCTCCAAAAGAGCCTGCATTAATTTTACATAGGGAACAATTCTTCCACATTCCCCAAAATCAAAGTATTAGCATTTGCTATATGTATGGCGTTTTGCAGAACAACAAACAATGTTGGTTTTGTGATACATGTGTGAAATGCAGTAGTATGAAGAGTTATAGTGGAGAGCAGCAAATAGATGTCAGTTTAATTCACCAATCAATGGGGAGGGGCTTAATTCATCCTTCCCAATATAAAAAGGGAAATTTCTCTTTTTCCTTACAGGCAAGTCATGGAAGTCTTTAACCCCATCCCAGAAAAGACCGTATGTTGAAGAGGCGGAAAGGCTGAGGGTTCAACACATGCAAGACTACCCCAACTACAAATATCGTCCCAGAAGAAAGAAGCAAGTCAAGCGGATTTGCAAGCGTGTGGAGCCAGGCTTCCTGCTGGGTAGCCTCTCCAGGGACCAAGACCACATGTCTGAGAAGAGGGTGTGCGGCCGAGCAGTGGGTGAGAAAGATGAATACTCAACTGCCTCAGTAATGCCGAACCTCAGGAGATACCAGGAGGTCCAGAGCAGTAATACAGGTACTCAGATGGACACGTATCCATATGGGCTGCCTACTCCTCCTGAGATGTCACCCTTGGATGTAATAGATCCTGAGCAGAATTTCTTCTCCTCCCCTTGTCCTGAAGACCCTCACCGTCCCCATATGTCTGGAGACACCTACTCTCTAGAATATGCCACCAGCCCTCTCCAGTGCAACCGCTCTCTGGGTCACATGCCAGTCTCTCAATCAGCCTCCACGATGCACTCTGCTTCCTCCAGTTGCCCAGCACCTCCCACAGGAAATTATTACTCCCCAGCTTTCCCTCCTAATCTCCAAGTCCCCAGTCTCCACAACCATCTTGGCCAACTCTCACCTCCCCCGGAGCATCAGAACTTTGATAGCCTGGATCAATTGAGCCAAGCTGACCTTCTAGAGGAGATGGACCGCAATGAGTTTGATCAATATCTCAGTGCCCCTGGACAGCCGGAGCCTAATGGGCTCACCGTCAATGGACATGTCCACGTCGCTCAGACAGCAAGCAGCTCACACTCCTCAGAAACCAGCCTAATTTCTGTCCTTGCAGATGCAACAGCTACATATTACAATAATTACAGCATTTCTTAGATCAGAGAAGTGAGATTTGTCCAATGGACCAGTTTGCTGGACAGAGGGTTTCCTTTTATCCGGGTTTTCCACTCTGAACTGAAATAGCTTTAGGGTTCACTTTCTAGATAATTATTCCACTATTGAGCATCTGTCTTCAGAAGTGTCTTTGTATCCCAATTAAAAGGATACATCTTCAGTGATGCATCAAGGCACCTTAGTATGTTGACTTAGATTAAAGAATCCTTGTTCTTTCATCAAATTGAGGGGCCCAGGCAGAGCTGGTATAGCATAATAATACTTACAAATCTGGTCTACCTACAGAGGAATGACATCAGGAAACATACATGACCACTTACAGAGTCTTTCAACCAAAGATGCCCTTGAATGCATTTCCTAGAGAAACCATTGCTAAGCAGACTCAGATATTTAGCTCTGTGTGTGTGTGTACACATTCAATTTGTTATGCAGGATATCTTCTCAAGTGTTTTGCTCTTTGCACAATTCTCATTTGTTTCCATGGGTTTGCATAGGAGATTTTTCCCTGCCAAAGCTGAAACAGAATATGTAACAATGTCAAAAGTGCTATTATAGAAGCATCATTATCCTTGTGGATTATCATACCACTTATCATCTCATCTTCTTGTTGTTTCTAGCCAAAGAAATTTTTATCTTAAAATCAGTAAAATATGCCCTAATAAGTGTAATCAAATGAGTATATAGCTCTTTAAAAGTGTCCCTCCTGTCAACTCTTACAACTTCCAAATTCTACAAGGGCCTCATGCTTCAAACCACCTAGGTCCTATCATGTCTTTCAGTTTGGCACATGTTGACAAACTGAGAATTGGTTCTAGCAGTAGGGCAAAATGGGAGCGATAACAGCGTAATGCTGTTACGCAGCACTAGGGATTCAAACCGCTGAACTGCCGACCTTTTGATTGACAAGCTCAGCGTCTTAGCCACTGAGCCACTGCGTCCCTTTAAAACACCCTGTACAGTATTGCAATTTTTAGGAAGGGTCTAGCAGTCACAATATATGTTAGCTTTCTGTCCTTTGAAAAGAAAAAAGCAACCACAATTCGTCTGTTGCCCTTTGTTTCTTTCAGGGTCTTCTCTTTTCTCCTTGCCTGTGGAAAGGGTGTTGTATGTTTGGGAACAACCAAGAGAGAAGCACCAGGTTCAAATATGAGCATTTGAGAATGCATTTCAAGTGTCAAAATAAGTGAAGTTCACTTCAATAACATTTTAGCGAGAATGTACAAATCATTTCAAGATCAGAATTGAACATTTCAGGGCGAGGTTGGCTCACTTGTTTTATATACCTTTAATTCTAATCTAAATGGATCAGGGGAATTTGGAGTGGGGGAAAATAGGAATCAGGCATCTTCCATAACAAGCTGCTTTCCAAATAAGTTAGCTGACAGCCATCATCACCCAAGCTGGTTACATATAAGAGCTAATAGCACATTTGCTATTCAGCTTTGGACTCCCTATGATCTAAACTGTCAACGAAGAATGTCAAAGAGATGGGTAACCTAGATTAGGATAATTATTAAAAACACCTTTCTTAATACTGCTGCTTACATCTACTTCATCTCTTCCCAGAAGCTGCTTTTGAGTTTAAAACTCTATGTAGAGTGTTCTTTTCTGGGGGGTTGTGTGTGTGTGTGTGTGTGTGTGTGTGTGTATGTATATGCTTAAAAATTTATGAACAATCTATAATTTAGGAAAAACTGATTCCTTTCTTATCCCCTAATGGTTATTTTATAAATGGTGAGAGATATACACTGTGGAAGGTATTATCAATCCTAAGATTTATTTTTGGTTTCAGAGAAGTGTAACAGCCTATACAGTATTTCTAAAAATGCAGTTATTTTAAGTAACCTATCTTGATGATATGGTATCTTGAAACGCATGTGAGAAAACACTATCCCTTATCTATGTGATGGTTTCCAAGGTAGTTGACTTCTGGGAGATGTCACCTTATGAATGTATATTTGATATACATCCTTTGCCAAAGGCATTAACATATTTGCTTCCTTTTATATTTAAACATACTTAGAATTCCCTTTTAAACATGCTAAATTATTCAGTCTCAAAATTATTGTACAAGTCTTTTTCCATTAAAAGAAAGGGTTCTTACTAAAGCAGGCCATCCTCATCCAAAGCATTTCTAAGACAAATTAAAATCAATTTCAGGGACAATTTCAGCTCTCGCATTCTGTTTTCCATTTAATCCAAATAATATGTTTTTGAACTGTGAGGCGTCCAGAGTCATTTTTGCTGAGATATGAGGCTATAGAAATAAAATAAATAAATAATCCAAACTGCCTTGTTTCTGCATGATATACCCAGTGAAGAGTGCGAAGTGAAACTTCAGTAAGATCATAAACACAGGTTTCTTTAGAGACAGTAGTTGCATAACAATCAAGTTGATGCTCCCAGTTTTATAAGTTCGATAACTAAACAAAGAATATCTATATTCAATTGAAGATTTTCCTGTAATTTAGGATTATTGTTTTAAATCTCATAACTCCTTGATATACTTGAAAAACATTTTCCCATGTGCTCAGTGATCTGCTTTCTCCATTTCTTTGCCCTTTTGGCCAGTATTGATTAAATTGTTACGTGACAGATTGTTGTCTGATCTGCTGTGCTAGGCTCTGGTCCTTCTTGGCAAACTGCAGACTAGCACCAGTTGCTGCACATTCTGGATTTGTCAAAAAATGACAAAATTCTCTGGTTTCTTGCTCTTCTCTGGAGTCAGTTCTCTAGCAGGAAACCCAGATTCATTAGCAAGAAGTTCATTTGAGTGATGGCTGCTTCAGCCAATTCCTGCTTGTAAAGTGAGCCTGCATATACCTTATATTCCTCATAGTGTGCTTTAAGTTGTCTATATCAGGGATTCAGTGAAAATTCAAATGGATCATTAATTTAAGTCTCTAAGAAAAATTCCATATAAGGAAATGTATAGATTTTGTATAGTAACTCCATGTTTTGCCATTTTGGAAAATAGATTGTACTTAGTGATCCAGTAATTGTTTCCATTGTTGCAATCTCATTGACCTTAATAGGATTATGCTAAGATGTAAATGTCTATCTTTTAAAACTTGGGCAGATGACTTGTCAATGATTAGGCTGGTCTAATGTGGCAAAATGGAATGAATGCTGTATTACTGAAATGAAATGTACCTACCATCAGTTTGGTAGGTAAATAATTATGACAGAAAGATTTTGGTGATTAATCGCAAAGGCTGTCTATAGTTATTCAGTGTGAAAGGGAAAGATTGTAGATTGTTCATAGGCTTTTTTTACAAGGAGCCAACCTGAGGACATTCTTAGACTCCAATTTAGTCTTGAAGCACCAGAATTGTTGTATGAACTTAATTTAACACCAAGGCCTCTCCCATCTTCTCATTTTTTAAACTTTGTTCTCCTACTTCTATCAGCCAGCTTCATCTACACAACTGGCCAAAGATCTGGGGAGAGTTTTGTGGGAAAGGGTTTTGTATTAGTAAAGCTCCATTTTTATCAAATCATCCTTGAGAAAAAAATATACCTTTGCGTTTAAAAGTAAAAATTATCCTCTTTTCTGTGTCTTATTTTGCCTGGAATGGCACTGTATACATGTATGTTTTAGAGATTATTCCCTTCCTCACCATGCATTTTTATTGGTAGAACTTCCTTACATTGATGGAAATCAACTGTTTCTGTGTTAATCAATTATTTAACAGTTTAATGGTAATGTAGTGATTAATTAGCTAGTTTATATCATTCTGCTTTTCTAATTTTGTTCCTCAAATGTGTGGTTTAATCTACAAATAATGTTTTTATATGTATTAAAGAATAAATGAATTAAACATAAGTTGTTAAAATAATTCTTTTGTGTGTTACTCTGTGCTCTTAATAATTTCAGCTAATGTATTTAAATAGTTCTATGTAAATGTGGTTAATCTGTTTAGATACATAGAGGCAGTAGTATAAAGGAGGATCTATGATAATTTCTTTAATATTTTCACCCAGATTTCAGTATCTCTTATTAAAGCTAATGTCTTTGATAACATACCTAGTTTACTGGATTCATAATCTGCAATTGATGTAAACTTTACAAAGGACAACTCCAATGAATCTGGTGCCAGGTACAAGATATACAACACCTAGAATTTCAGTGTATCTGAAAGCATGATGCATAGAATAGGACAATATTTTGTTCATAAATGTATAATCAGTGTTGGAAAACATCATACTCTTAAGTGGTCCTAAACAGACCTGACTGAATTGTTCCTCAACCCCCAATTCGTTTAAGTGAATTATTGTGATTCCTCATTTTTCTTTATTTGAGCTCTTTATAGATTCATATTGGAAGACGTACCAGAAAGCTCTGTGTATTTCCCACATAATATATTTAATGAGTTCCCTAAATATCGGGGATGCTTTCCCGATTCCAGTATTTCAATTTTAAGACTAGTGGCAGCTCTGCATTTAAAGAATTCATGCTTCAGAGAATTCAGGGTCTCAAAATTCTCATCTAAATACTAGAAAAAAAGAGTTACATCTATCAGCCTTATAAGAAGGCCCAGACTAAGAAACCAGTGCCATAGAGGTCTAAAGCTATTAGAAAAGCTATAGCAAGAGAATCTTGCAAATCTAAATGTGTTTCCCTCCTCTGTCACTTTATCTTCATGTGGATTAGGAATTGTCTTGGGTTTTCTGTATTCTGTATGTTTTATTTATTGCAGTGGGATTAAGCTTTGCTTGTCTAATCATTGCCATGACAACAGATTTTCCTGTTATCTTTCAAGGTCATCCTCTGTCCCCTCCATGGCACCTTGCCAGAATTCTAGAACTCTAATCTTGAAGAAAACTTTCTTTTCGGAAAGATGGAGTTTGAGGATATCCCCAGAGCACGCCTTAGTATCTCGTGTGCAGCCTTTGAAGCATGCTGAGGTTGTGCTACTAAACGGAGGCATCTGCAGGGAGAAGGTTTAAAAACTCAAGAAGGCCATGGCTGTGTGATTGAAGTTGCATCTCTTTTTATTATATACATGCAATGGCCATAATAAAGAAATAGAGCCTTACATCTTGACTTTTAATAACTCCCAGTCCTGTAGATGGTACAAAACTTTACCACTGATTTTAGCAGTATGGTTTTCAGGTAAAAGAAAGGAAACAGAAGAATGGAAATGGAAATGCAAGGCCTTGCATTTGGTGAAATGAAATTCTTCCAATATTTTCCCTTTAAAGCTCTCCCTCTGCAAGTTCCTTAAAGATATTGGACAGGTTTAGTCTTCTTCCTTCCACTGAGGCACCTGCACCCTTAGAAGATCTCCCATATTCTCCAATCTAGTCAGAATGCATCAAAGCATTCCTATACTGAAAAGTATTTCTCTGCTGTATTATTACAGGCTTCCTGACAGGTAACTATGCTAAGTTTCTTTTTTTTTAAAGTACAAACTCCAAGCATGCTACATTTTGTGGACAATCTTGAGCAGTGAGAATGAGTTTTCTTCTTGCACAATAGAAAGACACTTGACATGGCCATATAAAAGAAGAAAACATGGAGCTCCCAACCCTGTATTTTGCAATTCCCAAAGAATGGGCTAGAGCTGATATCCTTGGTATCAGTTCTGTCCATGTGATGTCTCATGTAATATGGGTAAGTAAAATGGGAAAGCTAATGCAGCTTGGATTTTAATATTTTAATACAATAGGATGAACAAGAACTGGGCTTTTCAAACTTCTATAGAACCCTAGAGTCTGAAAGAACTTGAACAGAGCTTTAGGATCTCTTATCTAAGTAATAACCTGTTCTTACTTTGCATAGCTTTTTTGAGATCACCCAGTAAATAAATACTGTAAAAGTATTTATATTTTTAATAAAAAATATAAAGCTGATTAAACTTAGGAAATGAATAAAAACAACCCTCCTGAAAAACGAAATGAAAAATGAAAATGTTTTCAGTACCACATTTAAAAAAACAAAATGAGAAAATGGATCCTGTCCAGTGATAAGTGACCAGCCTGGTGAAGAGAACTGGATATTAATCTGGGGAGACATTACAGCAATTATGAAATACATGCAGCATAGTCATTCAACACAGATTTTTGATCGTTCTGGGGGTTAACACTAGCATAAGTGATTGAAAACAGCAAAGAATCAATCTTTGGTGAAACATTAATAAAATGTTACTGATGTGTGACAATGATACAGCCACTTGTAAGTCAAAACTAATGATGGGAGAATTCATTACCAATTTCCCATTGGCTCTTAGGTTTAAGAATCTTCTAGACCAGTGTTTCTCAACTTTGGCAACTTTAAGGTGTATGGACTTCAACTTATGTGTTGAGTTGCCAAAGTTGCCAAAGCTGAGGAACACTGGTCTAGATGTAGTGGATGAGCTAGATAGTATTGTGACTATTCCAAAACCGAACTTGAGAAATGTGAAAACAGTCCACAGACAGCACGATAAAAAAGGCCAAAAAGGCCAAATCCAGAACACTGGCTATGTTTGTGTTTAACATAATATTGCTGTTTATGGTGAAAGGAGGACTCTCTGCATACATGCATGCACCTTTAGCATTCACAATCAAAAAAGAGAAAGAAAAGTTCTTTGGTACATTTTATAAACATGCCTTGTAATATCATGAAGCAAGCAGGGCAGCATGGTGACAAATAATATTGCAGCAAACAACAACTGAAAATAACTTTTTTTCATATATGCATACATACGTACATCAAGCATAGCATACATCATCACCTCACCCTTTCTGAATAGCCATTGGAATCATGCCAATGTGTGCTGTGTTTGTGATCCAAGACAATTTTCCATGAATTTGAAGGAACAGGAGCTGCATGTTTCTCCCACTCCTTGATTACCAACTTCACGATTTAAAGACGTAGACGTTTGTCAACAGAAAAGTAAAACACAGTGGATATTCTTTTATATTTCTACACCTTTGAAGGATTTGACAAAAAGTTTGTTCACATAAGCAAACAGCCTCCTGGGTGATGAGGAAGAGAGAGAGAGAAAGTAGAAGGCATCAGAGAGAAAGGGAAAACCTTGGGGAAAACCTTAATGTGACAGAGAAGGTGAGAGAAAGGTGTGCTAGTATGTATTTCTCAACCAATTACTTCTGAAGGAATATGAATGCAGATCTTGACAGACCAAGAGATCTCTCTGAGTGGGGTTACCCATTTCTGTGCTGTGATGGCAGAAAATGGATGATAGAGTCTTTCTCCCTTTACTTCCAACATTCAAAGCAAGGATCAAGAAATATTTTAGGGGGCTTCCGGCTTGGGATACGATCGTGCTGACAGCTCTTTGTTTGAGCTGCCCGCGACCGCTCCGTAAAAGTGTGGAT
>JANHFM010001694.1:237208-248773 GCA_032468115.1 Grayia smithii | reverse complement strand
TTTCTTTCTTTCTTTCTTTCTTTCTTTCTTTCTTTCTTTCTTTCTCTTTCTTTCTGTCTGTCTGTCTGTCTATCTATCTATCTATCTATCTATCTATCTATCTATCTATCTATCTTTGTTTCTTTTTGAATATTTTTTATTGAAAATTTTACTAAAAATATTAAAAGAAAAACAATCCTAAACTCAGAAAGAAAGATTAAGAAAAGAGAGAATACAAGTAGTCCTTGACTTACAACCATAACTGGGACAGGAATTTCAATCATAAGTTGTGGTTGCAAATTGAGTCAGACCTGACTGTATGACAATTTTTACAGCAGTCATAAAACCGCAGATCATGTGGTTATTAAATGAATCTGGTTTCCCAGATGGGCATTTTTTGCTATTTTTTTGCCCAAAATTAGCAAAAAAGGTTGCAAATTGCGATCAAGTGACTGCAGTGTTGGGATGATGGTTATGAGTGTGAGTACAGGCCAGTCCTATCCGGTTTGGGCGAACTGGTAGTGGCAACTGCCGGAGGCTCTGCCCACCCACCCCGATATCATCACGTCCCATTTTTGACACTCTGCGCGTGTGTGAAAGGTCCTGCGCTGGTGCAGAGGTGGTGCGTGTGAGCAAAGTGAGTGCACGCGCACGCTCACATTTGCGAACTGGTAGCGAAGGTAAGTGAATACTACTCCTGGTACAGGTCATGTCACTTTTTTGAAGGCAATCATAACTTTGAACCACTGTTAAGCAAAGGGATATAAGCTGAGGACTACCTGTAAAAAGACTACCTGTTCTAAACATGACAAGGAGTTAATATTAGTGTCCCCTATCTTTAGATTCTATCTCAGCTGCTCAAGTTAAAAAGATATAATGAGTGACTTCCTATATGAGTTCAGTTGGAGTCATGAAGACTTGGCAGCCTATGAACTAAGATGGGGCAATGGGGCTGGAAGGTGGGGATTAACCTCACATTTCTAATCACCTTTCCTGAGAGTAGCCTACCCCTTGCTCTTCTCTATACCTCTCTCTGCACATCATAATCACAATCTTTCTTTCTTTTGAGGTCACCAGCCCCAATCCCTTATAGGCAAACATTGAGGAGGAACATTCAACTACAAACTCTACCAACTGAAGAAAGTTATAAACCAACTGTTGAAGCACAAAGCATGGTAGCTTTGAACATTTTCAGGCAAAGTAGCCATTTCTATGCATGATATTCCAGACAATCACCAATTTTGATGATACAATGATACCTTGCTTCATGGATAACCGGTTGCATTCTAAAACTAATGAAGTTTCTTGGATGAGGAATAAAATGTTTTGTTCTTTTTCCTCAAAGAAACAGTCCAGTTGCCTTATGAAAAAGGACTAGGACCTGGATGTCTAAGACTTTCCACAGAGATTTAAGCATATGAAAAGCTTCTTACGTATTATGAATAAGTAAAAAAAAAAAAAAAGATAATAGAAACAAACCTGGGGATTAGGAAATTGGAATAAAAAAAATTGAGGAATATGAAAAAGTGAAGATTATTTTTAAGAATAAATATTTCTTTTTCTGCTCGCCTTCCTGCTTGTGTCTATACTATCCAGAAACAAATCTGTGACAACGTATTATAACATGGTAACAATAGCCATGGAGATGTAGAATTGTAGAGGCCTTTGAAGGATTTGTCACTAAGGGACACTGGGAAAGCTTCTACAAACCATGACAGAAGAAACAAACAAAAGACATTCAACGCATAAATGTCCAAGGCAAGAACAGCAGTCAGGAACAAGTGAATAAAGATACAGTAGAGCAAGAATAGTCAAGAAAAGTTTTTTATAATGCAAGGGTGTGATGGAGACAGAAAAATTGTTTGGTAAAATGTAAAAAGCAATGTGGCTCTTCTCAGCATTGCTCATCAAATTAACAACAACAGCAGCAACCATTTACTGATTATTTTTTCTTTAGCTGAAAGATGTTTTGACCAGAAGGCTCCCCAAATTTACTAGCATAAGAATTGCCTACTGTACTTTTAGCATCCTCTGTGAAAATGCCCTGTTTGTGAACTGACTTTGGTGACAGGTTGCCTTTAGAAGATTTATATTTATTTGTGGATCCTGTTTTAGAGGGGGTTGTGTTTACTGTGTATCTATTTGAGAAACATGGTGGCTCCAAGCACCCTCTCCTGTTAATCTCTACAATTGTTTATTTTATGGTGGAGACTACTTTGTATTGTCAGGACATCATCCCTGACAATGTTTTCCTTGGCAGCTTTTCTGGGTATCGGACTTGGCCTCTCCAGATTTCTCATCATTAGCTGTTGAAGAACGCTAAGCAAACTTAGCCAATGTTTGCTAATGACTTGTGGCAAGTCGGGGAGGGTTAATGAAGGAAACGTCCAAGAGGATTATGTTTGGCA
This sequence comes from Grayia smithii, assembly GCA_032468115.1. Lineage (NCBI taxonomy): Eukaryota > Metazoa > Chordata > Lepidosauria > Squamata > Grayiidae > Grayia > Grayia smithii. Next base: position 246,386 of record JANHFM010001694.1, on the reverse strand, counting down.
AGAGACATTTGTGGAGCCATGAGAATTTGACCGTCCCTTTCCAGAAATAGATATTTGAGTTTAGGAGTAGTCAGGCTTTAGGGTTATTGAATCTACTGTGGTCCCAAAGGTACTTTTTAAAAAGGCAACTGGATTTTCTTTGTTTGTCCTTCAGTTCTGAAGTAGCTTCTTGGATGAGAAGCAAAATGTCTTCAAGGAAAAACAAAGTCCATTTGCTTTTTGAAAATGCACCTTTGGGAGAACCATGACCCGGATGACTGAGAATCTCCATAGAGATCTACCAGGGCTGTGATGGTGAACCTGTGGCACGCGTGCCACAGGTGGCATGCAGCGCCATCTCTGTGGACACATGAGCCATCACCCCAGTTCAGCTTTGCCACGCATGCATGAGCACCTCCCTCTGGCCAGCTGGTCATCGGATCTATGCTACGCATGCAGGGGGCAGGGGGCATTGCATTTTGGGGGTTCGGGCACACATGTGCACCGTGCATGCGCTTTGGGACCTCGGTCTGGAAAAGGTTAGCCATCACTGTACTAGGGTGTTTATTGAATCTCAGAGCTCCTACAACCAGAATCTCAAGTAGATATATGCTGAGGAACAAACTCACTATAGCACTTAGACTTATAAACCACTTCATAGTGCTTTTACAGCCCTCTCTAAGCGGTTTACAGAATCAGCGTATTGTCCCCCAACAATCTGGGTCCTCGTTTTATCCACCTCAGAAGGATGGAAGGCTGAGTCAACCTTGAGCCGGTGAGATTCAATCTGCTGAACTGCAGCTAGCAGTCAGCTGAAGTAGCCTGCAGTACTGCACTCTAACCACTGTGCCACCTCGGCTCTATAAGATGTTAACCTGTATCATAATCAAGAATACAGTTCCTTCTCTCCATCTCTTCTCACCCCAAACCATTTGTTTCAGAGTATAATAAACGGGGGAAAACAAGGATAATGTTTATCTGGAGTTTACAACAACAAAAACCAACAGCAGCCTGTTGCTTTTTAAAAAGATAGGTAAGGCAGAAACAAAACCTTAAAATGCAGTGTAAGAATACAAATTATAAGGGATTGATGGTCTGCCACTTTCATTATTCTTTCATCCAATTTGAATGGAATCAGAGAATGCTGAAGTAAGATTAAGGGGAGGGGGAAAAGGCATTTTTTTCCAAGTGCCTCCTGCTTTGCCATTTGACCTGTGCTTGTATTAAACTCTGATATATTACTGGATTAACTGCATAGCAGTACAAAGTGGAACGCTGCTCATATTGCTCTAAATGTCTGAACTAAGTTGAGTAAGTAATCTAATATGTGTATGCTCTGTGGCTGCTCTTCATTTTCTTCAATCTGTTGGTTGGGTTTAATCCAGCAACTGAAACCTGACTTGCTTTACTTCCAGACAAGTGAATGTTGCTTAACCTTTCAGGCACTTGAGAAAATGCTGAAATCCAAAGAAGAGCAGAGTGAAATTCAGAAATATTCATCATTCAATTAACCATGGAAAGACTCATTCCTTTTTCTAGCTTTCAGAGGATTCATCACCTAGTTATCATAGCTGCAAGGCTGGATTGGGTATCCTCTCTAGAATGATCTTGGAGGAATGAATGAAAAAAAAAAGTCCACCAAGATTGCAGTAGTCTGAATAGCTGTTGGCAGGAATAAAAAATTGAGTTTGCCTCTGACCCTGTCACAACTTTCTTTCATTATCAAAAATATCAGTGCAGGAAAAGGGAAGGGAAGGGAAAGAAAGGGAAGAGGAAAGAAGGAAGGGGAGGGGAGGGGAAGGAAAGGAAAGGAAAGGAAAGGAAGGAGAGTGGAGGGAAGGGAAGAGAAAAGGATGGAAGGGAAGGAGTATTGCAGTGGTGAAATCCTCTGAAGTCTGTTATCAGTTCTGTGAGTCTGCTGCTGAGTGTGCGAACTAAAAAAGGAACATATTGAAGCCTTCTGAGTGTGCAAAGATAAGTAGAACAGAGGGGGGGAATCTGTTGTGCCACATGATTTAGATTAGCTAGAAAGCAGGAAATCTGACGATTCTCGCTAATATAAATCATGCACCACAGCTGATCGTCGCCCAGCTGATCGTCAGAAATACTGGTTTGCCCGAACCAGTAGCATTTTTTACTATTGGTTCATCCGAACCAGTCTGAACCGGTGGCATTTCACCCCTGGAGTATTGAATATGCTTTTGTAATCTATTCTAATTTTAATCAACTATTGGTGCAATAGAAGGAAATGCCAATATGATATTATTCTTCCATCCTGGATCATTTCTGGCCAATATCTCACAACGTTGATTCAACTACTGTATATAATAAAATTAATATTTTAATGTAATGATGTAATGGGATCAGAAATACTATGAGGATGGCTATTAGATATCCAAAAACTACACATATATGTAAGTTTGTCCTTCAAGAATCTATATACCATTTTATGTCTGTAGCTGCTTGGATGACATTTATCAGTGCTGTTTCAAACAATTCCGGTGGAACATCTCACTGAAAATGAATTATGCTTCCTTTGCATTCTTTATCCAAATAAATGAAAGCTTGTAAGGCAGAGTCAAAGAAGAACTGCAACATTTTTAACCTTTGTAAGCATTGCACAAGATAAGGTGGCACCATCACAGGCTGTCTAAATTTCATAGGTTGTGCTGATGTATCATATTTGAATGCATATCCATGTATGTAATGTAATGTAATGTAATGTAATGTAATGTAATGTAATGTAATGCAATGTAATGTAGATTTGAAATGTAATAGGACTACCATGCAATCAGTGAATTTTGCTGAAGCTTTCTCATATTCCAGTGAGAAGCATTCAACAACATGATTGTTTTGAAGCAGTACCATTCCAAATTCCATCATCTTGAACACAGTCTCTCCTAATGGCAACATGGCATCCAATAATAATGTCACACAATATCTCAGTGGTAGTCAATGAGGAAGGGCAAGGATAGAACATGTTTGGTCTACCTATTCTAAAGGCATCTTGCTATGAGCCTTCAAAACCTGGAGAAGGAATAGTAGATGTGTTGTAGCACTGTGGTTTGCTAGCCAGAGCAGCAATGGAAACATGTCTGTATGTGCAGAAGAAGCATGCGGTGGGTTTCTCTACCACATAGCTAAGTGGATTATAAGTCCCATCAGATCCTCTTTCTATAGTCAAGGATTCCCCTCTTGTATTGCACCATGGGAAAGAACAGTCAATGTCACCAAGAAAGTTGGGTTGTCCTTAAATGATTTATTGGAAAGCATTCCAGGCATTACTCATGATTTATTACTATTACACGAAGGAGTTCATGCACAAGTGATTCCAGTAAGTTCTTTGCAAAGAAGCACTTTTCTCCCATCTATTTTTCTATGCTAGTAATGCCAGGAACTAAGTGTGTTAAATATACACTAAATATTGATAGAAGAGGCTGCAGTTTGTTTACAGATTTTACCCCACACAGGCTAAGAAGGTGTGGTTGTTTGCAGATGGGGAGATCAGGAGTTCTGGTGTTTGGGAATTGAAACCAAACTCTCCTGTGAGATTTCACATGAATAAGAACAGCTCATTTATATCTGTGTGTGACCTCCCAGGAAGTGTAATTTGATTAATGTTGTGAGCCAAGGGTACACTTCAGCCAACTGTACCCTTTTCAGTGATTCTTCAGGGACTTGGCCATTTGTACTGCATCTGAAATCTTCCATCCCTGATCCCAAAGGTGAGATTTATGTCACAAACTCTCAGCGACATATTCCAGGAAAAGGATATGCAACCTGTTGCCCTCCTGGTGATTCAGATTACAGTTTACGGAATCCCAGCTAGCAAGGCCAATGAATAGAGTGTGTGGGATTTGTAATCCAAAACTTCTGGGGGGCTACAAGTTGCCTGCTCCAACCTCAGGGGAAACTCTCTATTTTGAAGTCAGGTACTTTAAATGAAACCATTCACTATAATGCATTTTTTTTAAAAAAATAAAAAAATCCTTACACCTTTTTCTTGGGGGTGGGTGGGTGTTAAATCCTGTTGTAGTTCCTGCCAGCTAGCATTTCCAAAATATGCTTAATAGGGCTAATTGAAACTGGCATACTATGCAAACTTACTCTGAAGTAAGACTCACTCTATGTAATGAGCCTTGTTTCTCAATAAATGCACATAGTATTTTTCTGTATATTAAAAATGCATACCTGGAGTATGAATTCTGTACTCCAGTTTCACTATACAAACTCTTGATGCATATTCACCTCATTTGCAGTAATACAGCTAAATTATCGAGGCTGTAGCGAGCTAAGTATATGTTTTGTGCGGGATACATATAATTGTTCACATTTTCTGTAATTACAGAAAATTCCAAATTTTATATGATATTTGAGGAGCCAGAGAATTTTGTATCAGAGCACATGAGATCATGCTAATACCCTATCATTTGAAAAGAACATTAACATTAGATACAACCCAGAAAATTCATCAGAGTTGATAGGCTGTGGACTGTAAGTAGATAGAAGCAAAATGTTAGGTCCCCAGCATCTCTTTTGTCTTCATCGAGGGGGAAAAAAATCCAACTCACGTTTCCAAGCCTGATGTTAAGAATCAACAGCAGTTTTGGTAGCATATCTAAGGTTTGATTTTGAATTCGGATGCAAAAAAGACACTAAACATACCAAACCCAGAGAGCTGATTATTACTTGGTCCAAATATCAACTCACATAGGAAGTTTATTATATCCTTCCTTTCTCGTTGGGCCCAAGAGCAGCATTTGGTAAAAGGGCTGAGTCTGGCCATAATCTGAAACACAGTGTCCCAGAAGGCTCTCAAAAGAGCAGTGTCTGGTTTTAAAACCATTTCGAACAAACAAATGAGGGAAAAAGATGTTCCAGTAGGCATCAACCATCAATTTAGCAACAGACTTAATGACGGGGAATGATTTTGCCCTGTATCATTAATTTTTCAAATTAGTATTCATGCAATGTGGTGTAATATGCTACAACAGCATTTAAATTGCATTGTATAATACACATGAGCATGGGGGACTGTGTGTCTGCTTTAATGTTAATTGAAATATAAATCAATGAAATAATATCTCCTGCTGTAATAGCAAATTGTTGCTAAGCTGTGAATGGTTCACCTCTCCCAGGTGCCATCCTCTGCTTCATCCTTCTAGAAAGACTCAAAGTCTGGCTTCATTTGCAGTGTACAACAGTAACTCCAACAATATCTTCTGCTGGTATAGAAGTGACTCTATTTTAGCCCCCAATCCAAGATTTAAATAGTCTCATCTGAGTATCCCAATCTCTCCTCCTAAGCTGCCATAGAGCCATGGTGGGAAAATGTTGCCATGTTCTCCCTCCTGCTTTAGGGAGGTGTGGTCATGTGCTGACTTGATAATCATTTGTAAATTCTTGTGCACCGGCAACACTGACACAAAGAAGAGGCCTATTTATTAGGAGGATGGATGGAATATGCATCAGCTATGCAGCATCTCAAAGCATTCAGCAAGCTATTCGTATTATGCCGACAAGACACTCTATTGTCAGTGAGAGGATTCACTATCAATCAATCAGAATAGAGCTGGAAAAAACCACATATTAAATTTAAGCTGTTACGAGCTAGTAGGAATCATGGAGGTTTCAGCCTCCCAGACTGGGAGCTCTACTACCAGGCAGCCATGCTGACATGGTTAAGAGATTGGATCCAACTCAAAAAGAAAAGAATATTAACATTAGAACGACACGATCTCCAACTAGGTTGGCACGGGTTTCTATGGGAAGGCAAAAATAAAACACACTCACATTTTCTGAGGCATATAATAAGGAATTCTCTATACAAAGTCTGGGTAAAAATTAAAAAAACACCACTATACGAAAATCCCAAACTGGCTATCGACAATGGAAGCAATGACACACCAAAACACAACAGACCTCAGTAAAATGGTAAGATATTCAGAAATTTTAGATGAGAAAGGAGAATTAAAATCGGTGTAAACATTGAAAACACAAGGAATAAATATAGAATGGTGGCCCTATCTACAAATCAAAACAAGTCTAAAAAAGGATCAAGAACAATTTGGCATACATGAAAAACAATTGGAGTTGGATAAAATTTTTATTAGGAATGGACGGAAAAATGATTACAAAATTATATAAATTTCTACTAAGACAGAATAGAGCTGGAAGGGACCTTGGGCGTCTTCTAGTCCAATCCCCAGATCAATCAGGGGACCCTTTACCATTTCAGGCAAATGACTATCCAGTCTCTTCTTGGAAACCTCCAGTGATGAAGCACCAAGACCTCTGATGCAAGCTGTCATCAAGCAGTACAACTGGAAGGATAGGCTTCTGGAATAGCAGGACATCTGCCTCTGTGGCGATAACACTATTTTTCGTTTCTCACAAAAATAATGGAGCTCTCTGGCAAATACTGAAAACTGACTGGAGAAATATATCATAACAATGGGTGGAAGATGGCAGTCTGTGGATGTTCCACAAACAGTAAATGAGATAGGTTTGGCCCAGGAGTGAGTTCTACTTACTTTTACTACCGGTTCTCTTCATGCAGGTGCTTTGCGCATGATCGGTGCATGCGCAGTCACTTCACTCACGCGTGCATGCCAAACGCGCACTCTGCACATGTGCATTTACTATTCTATTTGAGAAAAACCTCTAAACAAGCACTCTGCGCATGCACAGAGCAGAAAACTGTAAGTACAGGCACGTGGGTGGGCCCGCTCCTGGCCGCAGAGAACCGGTTCGGTGACGTCACACCGTCACTGCTACCGGATCACGTGAACTGGGCTGAACCGGGAGCAGAAAACCGTAAGTATGGGCACGTGGGTGAGCCCAGCTCCCAGCCGCGGAGAACCGGTTCAGTGATGTCACACCGTCACCGCTACCGGATCGCGCGAATTGGGCCAAACCGGGAGCAACCCACCACTGGTTTGGCCAATTCCACACTCAAACATTTAGTCATGAAATATCCTATGATTGTTTTACTTTAGAAAGTGGAAGTTGCAAAATAATTTATTATGGATGTTGGAAAACATTGGCCTATTGGAATGAAATAGGCCTAATTTGCACTTTTGGGTCTGATCCTCAACTTGTGACCATTCATTTAGTGATTGTTTGAACTTACTGAAAAAATTGACATACTAGTCCTAACACTTAAACCATTGCAGGATTCACATGGTCACATGATCAGAATCTGGACACTTGTATTTATGACAATTGCAGCATTCTGGGGCCATTTGATCATCATTTGCAACTTTCCTAGCTGGCTTCCAACAAACAAAGTTAATGGGAGAAGCTGGATTCACTTAATGACTGCATGATTCACTTAATGATTGCAGTGGTTCACTTAGCAATTGTGGCAAAAAGGGTCATAAAATTGGGCACCACTCACTTAACTGAAATTTTGGTCCAATTACAGTCATAGGTTGAGAACTATCTGTATATGAATCGAACTTTAACTGTCTGATACATGTTGCATTTCTCTGACTATTGAAGTTTAGTTCTCGGCATTTATTTATTCGATTTTGTGGCTTTAGATGGCTAACAACAGTTTAAACAGTCATAAAAACATATAATAGTGAGAAACTAACATCCAACATACATATAATCAACAGCCTATTTAAAAATAAAACCACCAACAAAAAAAATCAACATAGACATTGTAAGAGCAACATAGACATCTGGGCCCCCAAATTTAGTCACGAAGCCATATTTTCAGGGTTTATGGAATGCCAGCAAGGTTTTTAAAAACGTAACAGCAAAATATACAACTTTTTAAGACAATGTAGCCTTTAATTCTGTACAGTTCTTCCAAAAAAGTATGCTTGAAAAACCATATAGTAGTGACATTCTGAGTTGATTTAAATTACAGACTAATGTGAAAACGGAATAGATTTATGTGCAAAACATGTGAATTAGATTGGAAAGACAATCTGTCCATTTTTAGAACTGATTGTTTAGCCTGCTATCTATCCACAATTCCAGAAAATGAACTTTGACAGTCATGTCCTGTCCTGAACGGCAAAATCAGCCATGTTAAAACTTTGTTGCATTCGCCTTTTCACTCCACCATGTTTTTATTTTATTTTAGGTCATTATTGTATTTTTTTAAAACAACAGTTGTAGTTTCATCTTTGGCAGAAATTCCTCCCTAACTATCCTCCTTTTTAAAAGGGAAGCCATTAGAAGGAAGTTGCTCTGATTTCACATCAGCCTGAAGCTTGGCCACGAGCCGTCCATCTGCAGAATCCATCTCCTCTTCCAGTCCTCTGAGCATTAGCAGAGTGTGCGCAATTTGGACACTGGAGAATTTTCCTCACAGATGCAAAATCCTTACCTTATTTTTTATTGTTGAAAGAGCAATGGAACATCATTAAACCCAGCGTGGAGTCAAACACTATAGTAATTCAGGGCTGCAGGTACAAACAGTTCAAAGCTAAGCTGTTTCTCTCCTTTTCAGATTTGGTGCTTCGCTCAGTTCTTGTTTTCTGACTCCATCTTTTCTCTTATTTGTTACGTTAGTAAGTAAGATGATGATGAATAAGCTAAATTCTGAAGTAGCCCTCAGGTCTCCAAGATCTCACATTCCCCTCTCTTCTTTTCCTGTTTTGCACCCAAAATAAATACATTAAATAAATTAAAAAACCCAAAAAAGACTACAGAGGTCCCTTTTTAGCTCCTTCGATAACTCCCATTTTTGAAATACGCTGCTAATTCTAAATTAAAAGGAAAGATAAATCAGCAAGTCTTTTTGCTACCAATCTGGATAGGACCAACTGCTTTTAGATCTTTCTCTTTTAAAGGTGACCATAACTTCATAATGCCAAATTGGATGAAGAATATGTAAGTACTTCCCCATCATCCTTACTTGTAACTTTCTGCCCACTTCTTTTCAGTCGTGACTATCTGATATTAAGTATTTACAATGGAGTTTTTAAATTTATTTATTTATTTATTCAAACTTGTATGTCGCCCTTTTCCCGAAGGACTCAGGGCGGCTCACAAAAATGAAAACATACAATAAACAATTAAAACCAACAATTAAAACAAGCAATCCTCTCATTGGGAGAGGGAGCTGATGAAGAAACTCCACCTGCTAGGTTTTACGGGGGATCTCTTGGGAGACTATGGCCTCAAGGACGCCCAATTTAGGGTAGTACAACGGCTTGTGGACATAGACCTGCAATATCTA
>JANHFM010001694.1:223891-237108 GCA_032468115.1 Grayia smithii | reverse complement strand
GGCTTGTGCTTAATTGTAAGCCGCCCTGAGTCTCCGGAGAAGGGCGGGATATAAATGGGATTAAAAAAAAAAATTGTTTTCTGAATTGTGCAGATACAAGCCAGAACTTTAGGCAGCTTTCATCAAATTTTGTTGAACAAGTCAAGACTCAACAGCGCATTGAGCCATTCTGGATGGATCCACATAACATACTAAGCCAAAACTGAACATATTATAATTTAGCAGGTAGGCTTCATATATTTGCCTACCATACATAAACTGCATTGGAAAGCCTGATATTAAATCAGTAACATATTTTGTTGATTGAATTATCTTGTCAGTTAATTTAGAAATGTGGCATGTGAAACAATTTTTTCCCAAGTGTGCCTTTTTTTATATAAATGAATCCGACTCATTTGAAATAAAAGTACAACTTAGTTTTTGATCTCTTGCTAGCGAGATATTTGGTAGTGATTAAGTTGTGCAAGATGAAGTGTGGCTTTTCCCCAAGTATAAGGCAAGAGTGCTAATTAAACTTGTTTTTTTCATAGCTTGGAAGCAAGAAGGGCCATCAGAAGTAATAAGCTTTTATTAGCTTGATGAGTAAACAGTACTGCTTAAACTTAAAATTACACATAATAGTGTCTGCAATTGGCCTTTAACAAAGCCCTTAACATGCATAGATGACATCTAAATTAACTGCTGCAGTAGAGAAAGCTATGCTTGCTTCCCTCAGGTGGAATGAAAATGGATGGGAATTTTTTTGGTTTTAGTAAACTTAAAAAAAAAAAAAAGGGAGTGTTCTCACATTTGACATGTTACATGACAATTTGTAATTCATCAAGAAATGCTGAAATTGCAGCATTTCTTTCATCACAAAGGACGTCTTCAGATTGCTAGGCGTTGCCTAGGAAATCTTATTAGGGAACCCTGTGAGTTGTAGTTTGGTCAATGCTGTCAGAATAACGTAAAGTCCACAAGTCCTATTCTGGTAAGAAGTTTACTAGAAAATGTGGCCTGAGATGTCACAAGATTCTTGGCATTTTCCAGTCATTCATAAGACAAATTATAGAAATATAAGGCAGGAAAAAGAGTGCATGGAAGTATATGATAAGAGGAATTCTGATAGGTATTCAGAGGCTTACAAGTAGATGTGCAATATTCTTATGGCAGGTGGTCAAAACCTTCAGATATCCAGGACTATAATTTTCCCTAAATCTTATTCGGATTGTCAATGGTTAAGAATTCTAAGCGTGTGAAATTGTATGTACTGATAGCAGCAAGAATATTTTATGCACAAAAATGGAAGGATACTTTGATTCCCACAATGGATGAATGGCTGTAAAAGTTGATGGGGTTAGCAGAGAAGGTCAAACTGACTTCTTTGCTTAAAGAAAAGAATACAACTAACTTTTTTTTTTTCTACTTGGAAACCACTTCTGGACTCCGTGCTTGTGGTGGAAAAAAGTGAAATTTTGCCTATAGAAATGGCTAGTATATATTAGTATATAAAAGTAAACAGTTGAGATATCGTGTTATCTTATTACACCAAAAGGAGTCAGAAGATGCCTTTTTTTTCCTTTTTCCCTATGCCCTGAACATTTTTCTCTTCCCCTTTTTCGTCCTTGTCTTTCCATTGTCTTTATTTTTCTTCATATGTGTTGTGTTTTATATTTTTATAAACCAATAAAATTTGTTACCTGGAAAGAATTCTATCTCTTCTGTGATATCTGGAAGCTACTAGGTTTCGAATAGAGTAGAGCAGAGCAGAGCAGAGCAGAGCAGAGCAGAGCAGAGCAGAATAGAATAGAATTATTTATTGGCCAAGTGTGATTGGACACACAAGGAATTTGTCTTGGTGCATAAGCTCTCAGTGTACATAAAAGAAAAGATACATTTTTTCACTAGATACATTATCTCACTAGAGCTGTGTTGGCGAACTTATGGAACGTGTGCCGGAAGTGGCACGCAGAACCATCCTGTGAGGGATGCGCGGCCTTGATGGCTCTTCTTCCACATTCCTGTGCCCACACACATGCGCCGGTCAGCTGGCCTTCACGTGCGCGGGATCGCCAAAACTCAGAAAAGCAGTGTTCCATCGCACATGTGCAAGCCAGCACCCGAACTTCCGGGTTTACATCGCGCACATGCGTGATGACCAGCTGTTTATCGGGTGCCCGTCCATGCCAGAAAACAGAAGTTTGGGTGTCAGCTCGCACATGCACGACAGAATGCCACTCTTCCGGGTTTCAGCACTCCCACGTGCATGGAGACCAGCAAGGTCACGTGATCAAGACAGGATGGTTTTGCGTGTCATTTCCAGCACGCAGGCTGGCACGCGGTGATGTAAAACGTTAGCCATCACTGCACTAGAGCTTGTTTCTTAGTTTCAGAGATACTCAGAGGAAAATGTCCACCTGTGATTTATTTTGATAGATTTTTTGTCTTTTCATCTCTGCAAGACACCAATACTGCATTTTGCCTCGGTTGCAGTGTGTGAATGACAGAAGGAAAAGGAATTCCGGGGCACAAAGAATTCTGCTCATGTCAGACTGATTGGAGTAACCTTTTTCATCTCTTCTAGGATGTGGCCTCACACTGTGATGTGAAGTGTATGCCAACATTCCAGTTCTACAAAAATGGTGAAAAGGTATTTGCTCTCAGATTTCCAGCAAAACATGCATTGAGTGTGAACGTTACTTGCAGAGGGATCCAAATGCATTCTCGCCTTTAAAAGGTTTAGTCTGAAATCTAGTGGATGGCTACATTCATCCTGTCCAAGCTTCCACAATTACACGTAGTCCTCAATTTACAATGGTGTATTCAATGACAGTTTGCGGTTACAACGGCACTGCAAATAGTGACTTAATGACCATTTTTCAGGCTTATGACCGTTGCAGCATCCCCATGGTCACATGATTTACATTTGGCTGCTTGACAACTGAGTCACATGTATGACGGTTGCTGTGTCCCAGTCACGTAACCTCCTTTTGCAACCTTCTGACAAGCAGTCAATGGGGAAAGCAGATTCTCTTAACAACCATGTTACTAATTGAACAACTTCAGTGATTCACTTAACAGATTTGCTTATCAAGAAAAGTCATAAAATGGAGCAAATCTCAGTTAACAAATTCATCGCTTAGCAACATATATATTTGGGCTCCATTGTGGTCTTAAGTTGAGGACTACCTGTACTTTGTTCCCCATGAGTTTTAGATGAGCTTTAAATGAGTAAGAGGCATTCTTTTGTGTAATACTAATATAGTATCTTTAAACAGGCTTGTGAATTAGGCCACAAAATCTAGTAATCTTGGATTTTGGGAACCAAGATCGAAATATGTGCTACCATCCTCTTCAAAAACCATTGTCCCCAGTGGTGGGATTCAGCCAGTTCACACCTATTCGGGAGAACCGGTTGTTAACTTTCTAAGCAGTTCAGAGAACCAGTTGTTGGAAGAAATCTTATTTTGTTTTTTTCCACTTTGCAGGGCTAATCCTGTAAGGAGGGCAGGAAGGAAACATTCTGGTGTTGTTTCTAGCCTAATCTTTATTGCCCTGCTTACAGAAACTGCCTCTCTGGTTAACCCTTATTACATTGTAACAGCTAAGGTGAAGCGCTCACTGACGTCAGTGACGTTGAGTTGGCACGCCCACAATGTCACATGACCACCGAGCCATGCCCACCCAGCTGGTCATTAGGGCAGAGAACCAGTTGTTAAATTATTTGAATCTCACCACTGATTGCCCTCTGGTAGGATCTAGGAAGAGTTACTTTTCCAAAGCAGCCCCTGTTCTCTGGAACATCCTTTCCCTCTGGAATCTCAGAGCACCCCTCTCTTAGCCTTCCAGAAAGCTATAAAGAATTGGTTTCTCCCCAAGTGTTGAGATATGGTGAGGTTGAAGTCTGGGGATTGAGGTGTTAGATGGTGTGGTGCATGATGGTTGGAAGAAGATTTGGGGTTTTGTTATTGTGAGCTTTTCAGAGTTGTATTTGATAGGATGGGTGACCATAAGTCTCTTAAGTACTATATCTTCAGAAAATTATATTCATGGTACACTGCTTGAGGAAGGAGATTAAGCAGTGTTCACTTCCTTCATGATCAGCATGGAATCAACATTGAATAACCATTTAATGTGGATAATGTCTGTTAACTGAGGGACGACTCTTCAAGTAAAAAGCCTTAAACTTTAACTGTCTGTATTTCAGGTGCATGAATTTTCCGGAGCAAATAAAGAAAAGCTGGAAGAAGCCATTAAGAAGTATATGTAACCAAAGGTTCTTAATTCACGACTGTTAAATTATAGCCTTTTCTATATAACACACTGATCAAGTTAGAATATGTATTCAGATACACATTGACCCTTCAGTCTGTAAATGAAGAATAATAAAAAATATATAAAAGATTCTGTGTCTTGCTTGAACTCGTGCCAAATCAACTTACCTGAGTAGCAATCTTACTACCATATCTAGTCTGCCGTCAAGAACCTGTGACTGTCTGTGGGTGAGTGGGCTGTGTGCATACACATTGTATGCATTATATACATATGCCATATATTGACGTTTTTCCTACATTAACCCTTCCCAGGTAAGATAGGCTTTGAACAGGTCCTTTTTCCAATCGGACTTTCTTCAGGGGGTTTTCCCCTTCATGTTTCACTTCTCATCCAAGAAGCTTCTTTGGTTCTGAAGAAGACTGAAAAAGCTTCTTGGATAACAAGTGAAATACTTTCAAAGAAAAGCACCAAAAAAGTCTAGTTGCCTTTTGGAAAAAGCACCTTTGGGACAAATATGATCTGGATGATTGAGATTCTCCACAGACACTTTGAAAGGGAGCTTTCTGCCTGTCTGCTTAGGTAAAATGATCAGCAAGCTGTTCTGACCTAGGCTACCCAAGAGCATGATGCAGACTCCTTGTCCCGACAAAAACCTCTTTTTATTAAGTTACTGTGAATTCCTCTTATTCACATCCAGGAAAGTCTTTCAATGGAGAATTTACAATCACAGACCTTATCTGGCTTGGAGAGCTGCCAGGCCAATATCTTCAAAACTTGGCAAATCTCTGAGAGTCAGGAACCAATTAAACGAATTAAGTTGACTCCTGCAAAACTTCCCTCTGTTCCTCTTTATTTCCTATGGGAGAGGCTGTTCACCATCCACCTGTGGCTTTACTCCTGAGTCGACCCTTGTTCCTTAGCTGTTCCCTTCTCTTGGCAGCTCTGCGCATGTGCACATTGGGAAAAGTCTCCAGCTATTCTTCTGCTCCACTGATGTCCGACTCCGAAGGCAGCCAACAACTGTCAGACGGCCCTGGCCCCATCTCTGCCTCCAATGCAGAGCACTCATCAGAACCTTCACCAGACTCCAGGACTGGGCCATGTTCCTCCCCAACCTCCTCACTGTCTGTCTGCACCAGCTCCACTGGCAGGCCACAACACAAGCAGCCATATGTTCATGTTATAAAACCAAATGCAGCAAGCCCTGCATGTGCCATATCTTTGGTGTATTCTTAGTTGCATTATTTATTTATTATTTTATTTATTTTATTGCATTTATATGCCGCCCCTTCTCCCAAAGGACTCGGGGTGGCTCACAAATTAAAACCACAATAAATAAACTAAAAAGCAAAGTTAAAAATAAATGCAATAATTAAATAAGTTAAAACAGATGAAAAATTAAAACATACGTTAAAAGTTAAAAAAAAATAAAATCCCATCGCATCAGCCAATTTGATCGAAAAGCCATGTCTTCAGATCACAGCGGAAGGAGCGGAGGTCAGGGGTGGTCCGGAGGTCAGTGGGGAGTTCGTTCCAGAGGGCCAGTGCGCCCACAGAGAACGCCCTCGCTCTGGGCACCACCCTCCGACACTGTCTGGCAGATGGTAGCCTGAGGAGAGCTGCACTGGGTGAGCGCACTGGGTGATGGGATGAAGGCAGAAGGTGGTCCTGCAAGTACCCTGGGCTGATGCCATGTAGGGCTTTATAGGTTAATACTGGCACCTTGAAGCGAACCTGGAGGACCACTGGTAGCCAGTGCAGCCCGTGCAGGAGATGTGTCACATGGGAGTAACAGGAAGCCCCCGTAACTACCCGCGCGGCTACGTTCTGGACTAACTGGAGCCTCAAGGGCAGCCCCATATAGAGGGAGTTGCAGTAGTCTAAGCGCGAGATGACCAGCGAGATGACCAGACCAAATGGCCTTTTAGTGACAGCCGCGAATCCAGGATGATACCCAAGTTGCGAGCCCTTTCTGAGGGAGCAAGAACCTCCCCCTCCCATCGAAAGTGATGGGACTTCTAGAACACGAGGTGCCAGTATCCACAGCCACAACCACTTGGAAAGGTTGAGCCTGAGCCTGTTCCTACCCATCCAAGCCCACACCGCCTCCAGGCACCGGGATATCACGGCAAGGGCATCCCTGGGCCCTTGGGTCCGGGGTGGAGATGAAAAGCTGGGTATCATCAGCATATTGATGACACCTCACCCCAAAACCACGAATGATCTCACCCAGAGGCTTCATGTAGATGTTAAAAAGGAGGGGGGGGAGAGAACCGACCCCTGAGGCACCCCACATGTGAGGGGCCTCAGGAAGGATCTCTGTCCCCTTGTCCATACAAACAGCAAACGACCCGAGAGGTAGGAGAACCACTGTAAAACAGTGCCTCCTACCCCCAACCCCCTGAGTCATCGCAGTAGGATACCATGGTCGATGGAATCTTTACAAGTCATAAGTTTATACAAATGCTGGAAGCACCCTTGCTTGCATTCATTCTCTTTGGGTCAGCCAAATGAATTTCCATCCATTTTCTGGCCTTGGAATGGTAAACTTGAAATGAACTACACATTTAAAAATAAAAAATCTAGTCCCTGAGGTCTGGAATTTGCAGACGTTTCTTTCAAATCTTTCCTACAGTACAAGACAGTAGAGGAACAGGCTTAAGGGAAGTGGAAGGTATGCAGCAATTTTTAAAATTTCTCCTTTCCTTCTCCTTCTTCCTCCCCCCCAAAAAAAATTTCATCAGGGAAAAACTGGCATGCTTCTAAAATCAAAGGCTTTTCCTTGCCCACCCCCAACCCCCGCCTTCCCTTCCCATTTTTGCAACGTTGTCATCTCATCCTCCCATTCTTGCATGCCAGACTTTAGGCTCATTTCAAAACCTGCTTTACTCATATTAGAAATAGTTTTTGCTCATTTAGAAGAGTGTAATATAGAGCATTACAAACAAACTCTGAGAAGAAAAAGAATACTTTCATATGATGGCTGCGATTCTAACATCTGGAAAATTATTTTATTTTCGGAAGGACGAATGCCGAATATGTCTGCGTGGCTTCCTTTTTTAACAGAAAAAGAAAAAAAGGTGTGTGTGTGTGTGTGTGTGGATAACTGGTGTCTTCAACCCTTTGTGCTTCATTCTTTCTACAACCTGCAGGATCCATAATCTTTGCTGGAGAAAGACAGTAGGGCATCTTGGAAACGAAACTGCCAGTATTTCATTCAACATAAGGGCTGAATGAAATGTAATGACTCCAATGTTGTAAGTCATTGACAGATGGCACTACTACCATAGAAGTTCTGCTAGAAGTTCTGATGCATTCTTTAGCACCTGTTTCTTCATTTCAATTGTCAGGCAATTGCTGTGAGAATAGATTGGGTTGCTATTGTTCATGAAATAAAAGTTGGCAGTGAGTACTTTTCAGTGTTTTCAGCAAAGCACCATGATTACATTTTTGAGTGCCAGAAATTCAACACTGAATGCAAGTTGTGTATGGTGGATGACTGTATTGATGTGAGTACTGTGCACCTCTGAGCCAAATAAATAAATAAATAAAAATCTAAAGATGCTGAATAAGTAAGAACTGATTTGTGTAATCAGGAATGAAACCTGTGACAGCAACCAATACATTTTACATGAGAAAGGTGGATGGACTGAATAATGAGGATTGGAGGATCATGAATATGGAAAATGATAACAAGCTTGGTAGTCTGTTCCACATTACTGATGTTTTTCAGTGTTGGAAAGCTTGTGCAAGACAGGTTCCTTGTATGCTGACAGGGGAGATGAAAGCTTCAAGAGTTGAAATGCTATGAGAATGAAAGTGAGACATTTCTTCACAGTATTGTTAAGCTTACAAAATATGGCCTCAACATTATGATCCAGAAATGAAGCATCAGCCCATGGAATATTATAACAAAGTTTTACTTATGGGGGGGGGGGATCAAAGCCCAGCCTTCAACAGGAAAACTCATAGTAACATTTTTGTGGCAATGCACATCATTTTTTTTACTATATATGGATTTTCTTGAACCTAGCACCACTGCCAACTCTAAATGGCAACACTTAAAACTTTGAAACCATGATTAGACAGAGTTCAAAACTACAAGAAAGAAATTTTGCTGCAACAGGACAATGCTAAACCTCGCATCCCACAGGCCGCCCAAGTGGTAATTGTGAAGTTATCCCATTTGCCATAGAGTCCAAACTAAGCCCATGCTTTCCCCCAAATTAAAGGAATGTCTTTGTGAGCATCTGTTTGGCTCAAATAAAGAGATGAGAAAGACTCTGAAGATCTGACTGAAGAAACAAAGTATGAAGTTCTTTTCTGACAGCTTTATGAAGCTTTTGGCAGAATTGAGCAGTAAAAGGTGGTGATTATGTGGTGAGGTAAATAGTATTAGAAACAAAAGATCTCATTTCAAGGATTACTTTCCTGGGTAATTTATTAAAACATCCTTATATTAACAAAAACTACAGAAATGGAGGCATTACCCTCCCCCCCAAGGTAAAACATTTCCTGAAAATTCTGGTCAGTACATTTGAAAAAAGATATAATAGTGTTAGAAAAGGTTCAGTTGAAAGAAACCAAAATGATTAGAAGGTTCAATCTACTTTCCTGTGAGAAAAGGCTAGAACATTAGGAACCATTTTGTGAGTGAGTGAGAACATGAGATGCATAAAACCATGCATGGAGAAAACACTAGGATCAGGGATCAACCAAGGTCTGTGATGGCGAACCTGTGGCATGTGTGCTGGAAGTGGCATGCAAAGCCATCTCTCTGGGCATGCCAGCCATTGCCCATTGCACATGCACACCGGCCAGCTGGTCTTCAATATGTGGGACCGCCAGAAACTGGAAGAGCAGCTCCCTGGCGTGCATGTGTGTGCCAGCCAGGTGGTCTTCACACACACATGCATGCCAGAAACCGGAAGACCAGGTAACTGGCACTGGAAAAACAGAAGCTCAGCTCTTCTGGTTTCTGTTGTTCCCACACTTGCACGCTGGGGAGCTGCTCTTCCAGTTTCCGGCGCTCTCCTGCTCACGTGTGCGAGCTCCCATTTGGCACTTGGTGCCTAAAAGGTTCGCTGACACTGTCCAAGGTAGTTGAATCGGATGGATTTAGGACAGACCAATAAAGTACTTTTTCACACCGTGCATACTTAAGATGTGGAATTTACAGATACAATGATGGATGACTAACATGGATGGCTTTAAAAGTAAGTTAGATAAATTCAGAGGAAAGATCTATCAAGGGCTGTCACTTTTGAGGCAGTGTTACTTCTGGAATGGGGGACAGCATGCCTTTAAATATTGTGTGCATAGCAAAATGGCAGGAGAAGAGTAGCAACTACTGTATGTGAGCAGAAGCAACTATGTCTTGTTGACATAGTTGCTACTGCTCCCCTGCTATTATGCTATGCAAACAATATTTGTAGGCATGCTATAAGAATTTCTCAAAACTGATAGCCCTCGATAGAGCATTCATCTGTTGGTTGGTGAGCATCATAGAGGCATTTGTTTGGACGCTCTGAGAAACAAAATGTTTTGGGTCCACCAAACATCACTAAGATTTTAAGCGACTGTGTACACTAGGAATTTTTGAATCAGGATATATATATTAACATAAATTAACTTTAAAAAAAGTTACTAGCACAGAACAGTATTCATTGGTCAATGATAACTAAGTGTCCTGATCAGCTCCATATTTGATACTATTATTGGATGATTATTTGGCAGAGGATTAGGAATATGATTTGAGTTGACATCAAAGTCAGCATTAAAGAATGAACCAAAAGCCTTAAAAAGAAAAATCAAGAGTTAGGTCTATTAAGCAATCAGGATCAAAGATGATTCAGGAGCAGGAATTAATCAATAATTAGAAATAGAAATAGAGATTAACCCAAGAATAAGCTACTACAAGTGACTTGCTGCTGAAATATGAAACCAGCGAGAAAGGAACCTCCTTTACTATATGTTAATGACAAGGGGAAATGGATATATATATTTTTCTAAAGAGACCATCAGTGCACTTTATTGGCTGGCAACACACATTTACTAACACAATTAGTGATTGCACACGTACATGCTTTAAGGTGTTTTTTTCTCAACAATTGCTGAACAAATTGACTCAGACTTGTGAAATATGGAATGATTTTAACGTACTTAATGAAGACTTTTCATCCCTTAAAAATTCCAGCCTTTCAAAAAAACCAGGAATAATTGGTATCCGGGCCACACCCAGTTTTGAATTGTGGTGACCCTCACTTGACATCTTGGCAAAATCTGATATAGTCTTCAAACCACTGAAAGTTGGCACCCCTGGTGTAGATTATAGGATAGTGTAATATAAAGCAGTCCTTCTGGATCTAATGCCTTCCAGACATGATGGACTGTGTCTTCTGCAATGCTGGCAAGGAATTATATGAGCTGAATTCCATTACATCTGGAAAGCACCAGGATGGGGCAAAACTGATTAAAAGCAATTATTTTAGAAAGCCAGCTCTTTCAAAACTCTTCCTTGCTGAGCCTTCACAGGGGATACGAGGCTGATTTGAAGTTCTCCTCTACAAGTCTAAACTCCGCATGGACTTGGCAGAGGAGCTGCAACCAAAACTAGCTGATCAGAATTAACACAGCAAGTTATTGCTGAGTTTGGCTCTTAATTCTAATCATATCCATCCAATAGTAGAAGCTCAATTTTATACATCAAGTGGAACATATTATTTAATAGGATCATTAATCCCGCTAAGCTCAGGAAAAACAATGTATGATTTAAACCATGTTAGAGAGAGCCTATGTGATTATGTGAGTGGTTACATGTAAATCCATGCAGACCAGTGCTCAATGCCACACTTAGCATGAAGCTCACTAGGCAAGCTATACCATTCGCCTTATCCTGTTTAAAGGACTGTAAGGATAAAAGAAAGCGGGACAATAAAGTTATTTGCCCTGCATGCATTGAAAGAAAGTCAGGCTAAAAAATGGACTACATCAACAAAGAAAACCACTGTACTGGGCTGACAGATCTAGAATCTCATATAATTATTTACTGAATAGCAGTCTATCTTACAACTGTGTAATAATATCAGACACGGTTATGCTATATGCTGTCCAGCTCAAAGATTAATTGTGGATTCAAAGAAATAAGAAATACTAAGCACCAGAATATCTATCTGTATCCTTTACTGACCCACATCTGTGTATTTCTGTAGTGTGTTATCAGTAACTACGATCGCAAGGAAGGAGATGCATGGTTCTGCCTCCTGGCTGAGGATTTAGTTTATGAAAAGTGAGCATCTGTAAATGCTACTCTGGCTCTTAAAGCTCCACTCCACGTGGGTTGGATTTCTGTGCTAGATGGCTGCATTTCACAGACATCTGGATTCAATAATCTGGTTGATACAGGCCATAAAATTAGAAACTGAACACTCCAGAAGGTAGAGGTCAGCCAGTGATTCATTGTGATCTAATGTGCTGGGCAGCAGCTCTTTGTGGTCGAGTAACAGGCTGTGTGAGGAACGGAAGGGCGGGATGATGGAAAGGGATCAACCCACACTGCTGAGCGAGGCAAGAACTAGTTTGTTTTTCACTGTCTTGACCTTGGAAAGTAGAAATTGGGAACCACATTCTATATAGCACATCTGCAGCCTTTCTTATTTCAAGCTGGCAAGTAGCTTTACAAAGGAAGTAAGACTTCACAGCAATTTAACTTGGCATATACTCTTATCCTAACATTTTTGTGGGCGCAGAAATGCATACTTCTCCATCCAGCTTTCTTTCTTCAGGCTTAAGTTTTAAAATTTTGTTGAGCTCTTTCTTCTTGTTGACCCTTGCATTCTTACTAAGTGTTCTACCCATTATTCCTGTTACAGTTGAAGTTTTATTTTATTTGTTAGAATTATATCCCTCCTTTTTTTCCAGGAACTCTGGGTAATATACATCTGAATCTCTCCTACCATTTTTACTGCCAATAACTCCCTGAGGTAGCTTGGGCTGAGAGTCAATGACTTAAAATATTCTTAGTGGGCTTTCATGAGTGACGTCACTTGGAGTCTCTCCAATCCTGGTCCAATTCTTCAACCAAGACTGTCTCACAGATTTCTTCCCCAAAGCCTTTGTACTTGGTTGAATATATTAATAAACAAACTCATCTATTCCTAAACATAGCAAAATATTTTGAGCTTTGTAAGCCTTATCTAGATTTTGCTCACCAGTGATCTCACAGGACAGTGTTGGTGAATCTTTTCAGCACCGAGTGCCGAAATGGGAGTGGGGGTGCATGGGGGAGAGCTGGAAACTGGAGAGCAGCTCCCCAGTGCGCATGAATGCGCCGGGAAGCTGAGCTTCCAGTTTCCAGCGTGCACATGTGCGCCGGTCACCTGGTCTTCCTGTTTCCTGTGTGTGAAGACCAGCTGGCCAACACACATGCGTGCACTGGAAACTGGAAGCTTAGTTTCCTGGTGCACAAATGCGCACCACAGAGCTGCTCTTTCAGTTTCCGGTGTTCCCGCATGTGCGAAGACCAGCTGGCTGGTATGCCAGAATCCAGAAGTGCAACAGGCGATGGCTGCTGTGCCCAGAGAGATGGCTCCGTGTGCCACCTCTGGCACGCATGCCATAGGTTCGCCATCATGGTCATTGGATATTTAAAAAGGATTAGGAAACTTAGATCTTTTGTCTTCAACTCAAAGGCAACTTTTAGCTCAAAGGCCTTTTCTATTTCAATGTTTCATCCTATAAATTTCTTAGCATTAAGTAAATGTTGATAAATCTTAATAATTAATAGTTTTGAATGCATTAAAGACATTTTGATAAAAAGGAGAAAGAGGGTGGCGAATTGTTTAGTCTATCATGAGGGTGCTGCTTCTCTTTCTGCTTATTATGCTGATGTCAGCCTCCCGATGTATTTTACTTTCGCTTTCTTAGCTCTCGGCTGCCATAGAAACGGGGGGAGGGGTAAATGT
>JANHFM010001694.1:168248-180341 GCA_032468115.1 Grayia smithii | reverse complement strand
ACTGTCAATAATTATTTCAACATACTATCTAGACAAACATTTTGTCTGCTGTGTCTGAAGTCTGCTAAATTGAGGAATCTGCTAAACTTGTATCTGGAAGGAAAGGGAAGTTGGAAGGATGGGTTTCTTCAAGAATACCTAAATCTTTCCATATTTTTCTATTGTTGTTAACATAACATTTCTGCTTTCTGAAATGGATGGTTTATAAAATGAAAGGAAAGCTATTATTACAGTATTAGGATGAGGGGAGAAGTATGTATTCCACTTGAAGAGAAAAAAAGTGGCGTTCCAGGCAGGCCTCAAAGCTCAAAGGTAAAAGATGGCTTCCAGGTCTGACAATGGCATTGGAAGAATTTCTGAGGGACAGTGAAGAAAGATGAACTGAAGCTAGTACACCATAAAGGCTTACTGAGTAATGGAGAGACCACACTGGCCTACAAGAAAGACCAAATAAAGGAAAGAGACATGACAATGCAAAATATTACATGACCAGTACATTAAAAAAAACAACAACAGCAGGCCAAGAGGATAAAAAGAAGACATCGCATTGGCTAAGAGAAGAAAAGTTGAAGTAAAAGATAGGCTGATTTTGGTTGCATCTAGTTAGCTTCTGAAAGAAGGTTGCACAGATTAACTACAAACAATGCTATGACAAAGAGGCAACAACAGTGCATTGGAATATTTGCCAGTAATACCAATTACCTTCAAGCAAGAACTGGTGGGATCGCAAAATAGGTAAAGTAATAGAAAATGAAGAAGCTAAAAAGCTCTTGGATTTTAAAATTCATATAGAAAGCACTTGCTACATAACACCTCAGTTTTAACAACTGTTGATAAACAAAGACAAAACAACCTCTGGATAGTAGACATGGCAGTACCTCGAGACAGCAGAATAAAAGAGAAAGAACTGGAGAAAATCACAAAACACAAACGCCTGAAAATAGAAGTAGAGTAACTGTGATAAAAAAGCAAAAATAGTACCAATGATAATAGGTCCCTTGGATGTAATCCCAAGGTATCTGTAGCACCTCTTGAACATCACTGGCATTGACAAAATCACTATCTGCAAGAGGTAGGTTTACTTGGAGCAGCTTACATTTGGTGATGATAGATTTAACACCATCAAGCAACAAATCTGCCTATAACAGGTCCTTGGGAAGGACTTGATAGAAGGACTTCATTAATGGATAAAACTGCCAAATCCAGTCTAAACACGTGGTTGACTGTGTAATAATTTGTGGCTGACTGTGTAATAATTTCAAGCAGCCATCATTCCTACAAATTGTAATTTCTAGGAGTATATAATTCCCAGAAATAAATACTTATTTATTACATACATTCTTATGCTACCTATCTCCCCCATAAGATAACTCTGCTAATACACTGATCAGGAAGAAGAGTTGTCTTTATTTGCTTTTCAGTGGAGAAATGTGAAATGTGAAGGAGCACAAGAATGAAAATGGAAAGAATGAAGAAGAAAACAAATTGGAATGCCAGCAACCTCTGGGGCTCATTGTATGAACAGGCTGAGAGCCCAGTGGGGCTCCAAAGGTTGTCCATCCCTAGCTATTTTCATAATTGCCATGATGAAGTCTTCTTCCTTCCTTCCATGTGGAAATGCCATGATAGTTGGACAATTCAACTGTCAAGGTGAGAGATCTGCTATGTGTCAAATTATGTTTATGATGTCTTCTTGATAAAACTGCAATCTTTTGGTTCAAAATACAGCAGTAGCTATAAGTGCCCACACTAGCAATACATTTTAAGTCCCATGGAGTAGAAATAATTTGAACTAATTAAATCCTTTTTCCAATTATTTGTCATTAAGTCACTGCTGTATTAAACATACCTTTTAGTTTTGTTCAATTGATGAAAAAAATGGATATGAATGTATTTCTTGATTCTTCTTTTATCCCTCTATCCTTTGAGAACATGGGTATTAGATTGTAAGTCCGTCAGATACCTTTTTTTTAAAAAATATTTTTTAAAAAAGTATACACAATATTTTCTAAATGCAAGTTATGGCAATTATGGAAATAAGGAGTGATGGCCCCAGGCTACACTAAGCCCTCAGCCTGTTCTTAGGATGGTCCCAGAGGTTTCTAGTGCCTTCTAAAAAATTCATGAGAGAAACAAACATATCAACATAGCTCAACATGAAAATTATGGCAGGATACACACACACCAGTGGTGGGTTCCCCCCGGTTCGGTCCGGTTCGCGCGAATAGGTAGCGGTGACGCTGTGACGTCACCGAACCGGTTCGCAGCGTCCCGGACCCTGTCCCACCCGCGCGGCCCAACTTACCTTTTTCAGAAAAAATCGGCAAAATTAGCGTTCTGCGCATGCGCAGAGCGTTTTTTTGCTGAATTTTTAAAAATAAATGTTTCCGTGCATGCGCGGTAGCGCGGTTTACACGCGCGCACAAATTTTGCACGCGCACGTGCATGCACGTGCACACGCGTGCACGAAGAGAACCGGTAGCGAAGGTGAGTGGAACCCACCCCTGACACACACATTCACATTCTACATGATTCATACATTTCCTGGATGTATGTTATAACACAGATACATAAAAACAAGATTTGGCTGGTTAATAACACTAACAGGAAAGAGGTTGAATATATGCCAACTGCTTATATCACCTGATCCCCTGTTGCGTAATTTCAGACCATGCTTGCTAGGAGATGGAAAGAAAGAGTTAATCCCCTAAAGCACACAGTCGCTCAGGAACATTCAGGTGTGTCTGGTTTTTTGTTTTTTTTTATTTCTTCCTAAGGTGCAGTTACACAGCAAGCAACTTAGAAAGCTAGAGCTATTGTTAGCATTGGAGGGGTGGTTCTGTTCAGGAAATAATAGACAGGTAATGGCTGCCTCCGATTCAAGTTGTCCTGAAGAGCTGGCTGAAGACCTGGCAGTTCAGAGCCCTGTAGTAAATGGCTCAGCAATCTGTGAAGAAACAAGTGGGAGTAGAGAACTGAAAAATGAAGGAACATCTCTTATGGAACTTGAAAGCAAAGATCCATGCCATAGTGAACCAAGCCTGGGAGACCACCTGTCTGAAAACGAATCATCCAAGGATCATTCACCCAGTATCTTGAAAGAAAGCCACCCAGAAGAGAAGCAGGAGGAGGAAGAAGTGCTCTGTGATTTCTGCCTAGCAGAGAAGGTGCAGGCAGTAAAATCCTGCTTGACCTGCATGGTAAATTACTGCCAGGATCACTTGAGGCCTCACCTGGAGAATGTCAAACTACAGAGCCATAAGCTTATGGATCCACTAAAGGACATTGACATACAGAGCTGCAAGACCCACAAAAAGCGGCTCAGCTGGTTCTGCCACAGTGACCTAATCTGTATCTGTGAGGAGTGTCTTTCTGATGGACATCAAAACCACCAAGCTGTAATCTGTGGGGTAGCCAGGAAAGAAAAAGAGGTAACGATTGCATATAAGTTTATTGTTAATATGATGTGTAGGACTGTCACAGCCTGTTCAGTGCCTGGAAATAAGAGGTCAGAGAGTTCTTACTTTCACACCTAGCCTTTCCTAAGGTCATTTGCATCAGGGACTAGGTCATAATGAGTTTCCCTATTGTTTCTTGGGTTGTGGCTTAGTAGAACACGTGAATCTAAGTACTGATTTATGCATTTTATGCAGCTTTAT
This sequence comes from Grayia smithii, assembly GCA_032468115.1. Lineage (NCBI taxonomy): Eukaryota > Metazoa > Chordata > Lepidosauria > Squamata > Grayiidae > Grayia > Grayia smithii. The sequence continues at coordinate 176,682 of JANHFM010001694.1, read as the reverse complement.
GTATAAATCCTATCTCTGTGGCTTATTCCATGAATCATTCCTTAGGATGCATTTAGGCTTGTTCCTAAATGAAGATAAGAAAACTGTATTATACTGGGATTTCATGAATTTGCAAGTGGGGTATTATGAAATAAAAGCTTTCTATTGAAAGAGGATTGTATTTTTTTCCAATAGGGAGAAATCCTGATGAGCAAAAGTACTTTCCTACTTTCTATGAGAAACTGATTGTCATGCCAAGCATGACATCTGGTATATTCAGACTACTTATGAAACACCTGGATTTTGCTTAGTTCCTATTGACTAAGGCAATCGGAATTTGACTGATTCTTAGGCACAGTGGAGGAATTTAACTATTTTATGATACTTCTTCTTGGGACTAATACTGGTTACAGCCAATTTTATTTCCTGTAGGAGAACGTTGGAATTATATCCACATGCGGTGGTTCTTGCCCTATCATTATAAATTCTTCCTTTGTACAGAAAAGCTAAAAATGCCCTCAAAAATTGTCAGAACTGAGCACAGCTCTTGGTGACTTCAGAGATACAATTGTGCAATTTTCCTGGCAATGATATAGGAGTGGTTTGTCATAGCTGCTTCCATGGTTTAGTTTTCCCTACCTGAGATTCTTGACCCTGCTTAGTTTCCAAACTTAGAGAAGTTCAGCTCATTTCCCTTTTTGAAAGGCAATCTATTTTTTTCCCCCTCACCTGGCTATGCATTTTAACTGAGTGTCCATTTTTCTTAACAAACCTTTGCATCTGTGCATCATTGCAAAAGCAAACACAGAGCAAATTTCTTCACTGTCTTACAAATATGGAGTTTGAAATAATTTCTCTCTGAGGTGGTTTTTTTTTTCTGTTTGCTTGAAGTTGAATTCAGTTTTGAACAAACAAGCAGGTAGCATGTCTCCTTCTATAGGGTGTTCCTTTTGATGTCCCAGTTTCCACAGTGAAACATTTCATGCCTGAAACATAGATAATATGAAAACACTTCCAAATGGTTATGAATCATACCTTAGGTGGAGAAATCAGGCATTTATAGCTGTCATAAATAAATGCCTTTTGTTGGTATAAACATTTTACTACTTTTTCTGTTAATCTTTCTGTTCTGCAGGATAAAATTACTAGTACCAGTTATTTCATACTAAAAAGAGTTGTGTGATATTCACTGTTGTTCCTCCACTTTATTATGCCTTAATCTCTCTTCTTTGCTGTCTCTCACCTCAAGGGAGTATAACCTGACAGAAAATTGGAATCCCTTTTCACAATATCTCAATCCTGTCTGGGACAGAATTATGTTTCAGTTTTATTATGCTTATTTCCAAATGTTCCAAATGTAAAAAATTAAAAGAGCTAAAATGTAGCTTCATTGCATTGTGTTGATTATAAGATGCCACAGAATAATGATCAGTAGGACCTTCAACCTACTATTCTTCTTAGGAGCTTCTTTTTGTGCAACTGGAAAGGAGCAGTTATTCATACTTAACATATTAGACTGAGTGGATCACAGTGAAATCAACTGGAAGAAAAAAATGGGAGGAATAGACATGAAGAAACTGTAAAGTATTAAAGAACATATAGGCATTACCTTCTAAATCAATGAGCAATCAACCAGTTTATTTTTTTTTAACTGGCTTGCAGTGATGGTAGTAGATATGTCTGGTGACATTCTCCAGATAAGTATTTTTTTTAAAGTTGAATTTTGGGGAGTTTAAGAGGCTGGGTGCCTTAAGCTTTTAAAGGACTTAAAACAAATTTGTTCACCCATTAACTGTTTGAATGGGAAAATTCCTGTAATAACATTTATTAATACAGGATTTTGGGATGGCAATACCTTCATTTATATATTTTTCTCAAACATTGATCTGGAATTTGTGTATCATAAATGTGATATTGAGAGCAATGAGATTAATGTCCCTTCTTTTTCTTTTATCATTCAACAAATAAAATATTTTCTGTAGAAAAGTTATCCCCCAATTGCTATATGGAATGAAAATATGGGGAATAGAAAACTGGCCATTTTGTAAATGGGATAATAATCAATGTAAAAAAAACTCTTTTGGCTCTTCCATTGATAATCTTCATGCCTCATTGAAAACGGAAGAAGCCTAACTTGATCATCATAAGAGGGAGTGATTAAAATCCATTTTTCTCTTCTTTGTAGGGTTTGTCAATACTTTAGACTTTCCTTTGGTCACTGTTTCCAGAAATGTTTTGAAGCAGAAGGATGGGTCCAATCCTGTTTATGGCATTTTAACTATATTACTTATTTGTGAAACGTGTATAATTCCAAGTTTTAAGGGCAAACTATAGAATTTAGTTATTGTCAACATACAATTTTGAGGACTGGAACAGAATCTTTACTTCAGATTGTTCTGCATGTTTTGGTCTGATTAAATTGCACAGAGAAGTATTTTGTTTTCTTTTTAATTAGCTAAATATAAAATAACAAAAAGAAAATTACACAAAATTATAAAAGGAGGAAAAAACCTAGAAAAGATCACAAAATGTAATATTTACAACATATATTTACTAATTAATGGAAACTGGGATTCATTACATTCATGGTTGATGTATGTTAATCAATTCTGCAAGCCACTAAATAGTTGGAGCCATATGTTTGTGTTTCCAACGTCGAACAATACGTCTTTTGATTATGTGTTCATTTTCTCTGTCCAAAAATCACCTCCTGAGATAAATCTCAAGACTGAGTTAATACATGTAACTGCTTCTTACCGAAATGGAACAATATATTTAAATCAAACATTCGTTTCATTGCATCTCCAAAAACATAAATCGTTACGATTATTTCTGCAACACTGTTTCTTATTTAAAAGAAAGTGATCTGAAAATCTGTTGAAATGTTGGATTTTTTTTTTAAATGTCTCTTTTATTCATTTAAGTAAAATGTACAAGCAAAAAAGGCAAAAAGAAAAGAAACCCATGTACTTAAAGGAATTGCGGAAAAAAAATTAAAAGGCAAAAAGAAAATGAATAAAAGAGGCATTCTGATGCTCGTTCTCTGTTTCATCCCCTACTTTTAATCCTCTCCCAGACTCTAATTAGTGCTTGGATATTTTTCATAGTTTACTTTGCCGATTATTTCTCATTTCTGTTTGGACCTTTGGAATCTGTAATTGTCTCTGTGTTTCAACTTCCAGCTTTAAAGCAAGAGTTTACAGAACTCACTTTCTAGTTTATGCCATTTATGTGTCTGGATAGAGCAGGAGTGTCAAACTTAAGGCCCGGGGTCCAGATCCGACCCACAGGGTACTTAGATCTGGCCCCTGGGGCTGCCCTGGAAACAGTGAAGGACCAGCCTGCAGTGCTTCTACCAGCGAAAACAGGCTCCCATGCTCCGTTTTTTTGGCTGCCACGGCCTCCTGCAACCCTCTGCCAGTGAAAACAGAGCAGGGGAAGGCCATACGCAGCCCTCCTGAGCTCTGTTTTTACTGGCAGAAGGTTGCAGGAGCAGTGGTAGCCAAAAACAGAGCTCGGAAGCCTGTTTTCACTGGTCGAGCGCTCGAGCCACTACAGGCGCCCGCTACAGGAGTAACGTTTAGCTGGCCATGCCATCCTGGCCACACCCACCCTGGCCCACTGAGGTCAAACACAATCCTGATGTGGCCCTCAATGAAATGGAGTTTGACACTCCTAGGATAGAGGATATCAGAAAGTACCAATGACTTTATGATTCTTTGGTACATCTGTGTGTGCATACAGCACTTAAAAGCAATTTTTACTCTCTATTGAAACAGCAAAGCTGTAGTTTATATCAGGTGCTTCTTTTAGCAGCCATAGAACATTTTGTAATTCAGTAGGTAGTGACATATATGCAGTTGCACAAAGAAAATTTAATATAAAAAGAATGTCAGCTATGATACTTGGTTGCAAAGGTTTTTAATTGTTTTAATATAAAATTGGTTGTAGTGGCTTATTTTTCCACCTGCTGTTGATGGTTTAGTTTTAAGTCACCCATATATGTTAGTTCCTGATGTCTAATGACAATCCTTTGATTTTGATAAGTACTTCATGGTATTGATCAAATCATCACCATCACCATCACCATCACCATCTTCTTCTTCTTTTAACAATTCCCATAATCCATTATGGGGTGGAGTCTGGCAGCTGAATGGAGCTAGCAGAGTGTTTCCTGGCCAGATGCCCTTCCTGTCACCACATGGTATTGATCAGATGATATGGTTGCAATAATATGTTAATTAAATATGATAATCCAGTAGCAAGGCTTGATCAGGGCGTATCATGAAATTGTAAATTTTGGATTGCATCAAATTAATTCTAATGGAATTAATTTATACTCCACCTCAATTCTACTGGATTTTGGAGAGTTTTTAAGGAAGTACAACCTCATTTAGAATGACTAACATGGATGACTTTTCTTACAGGCCAACCACACCCCAATCTTGTCTACATCAAATGTTGGTTTATTACTCATCACTTTATCTAACTTGTCTGGCTTCCTATAGAAGCAGTTTTCAGTCTGAATGTTCATGAAAAGAAATGAACTCATTCATGAATTTCAACAGCTATTATGTGACTTCTCTTCAGGTATAAATCTCTGGTTTATCTGTCAACAGTGTGAACTTCTTCAACATCAAGAAGAATATGATTGGAAATTGAAGTCAGCTGAAAATGCAATTGTTAAATTGGAGAAAAACTCAGAGTCTATAGTGGTAAGAATTAAAACAGAGCATCTCTGATTCAGCCCTTGGCAAATGATAGAAATGACTTGTGTGCTTTAAAAAGTCTTCCATATACTCATTGCTTGGCAAAAGATATGCTTGCAGACAGGTGGTTTCTTAATAGATCCAGTTGCCCGAGAAATAGGTTGGATATGAACTAGTTTGAAGATTATAGTTGCTGCACCAGAGATGTAGGATAGCCATATCCTAGAATCTCCCAGGGAATATCCATTTGAGTTAGAGTGGTTTAGATTTAGTCTTGCAAAATTCTGTCTATATGGTGCAAGCAAATAAAAAACTTCAGGTGGATTGTTCCAGGTCATTCTTGAGCTGGGCATAACAAGGCATTACTGGAAATTACAGTGCTTGCATTCAGGTTTATGTGACAGCCTCGGATCAGACATCAGTGCTGGTGGTCTTTGAAGACCTCTCTTGACTTCCCTAGAAAATCTGATGAGGATGGGAACATTATTTGAATATTTTCTTATAGAAAAATAGACTATATTTAAGCGCTATTGTTATTTCTTGAACACTTTAAAAAGAAAACAGGAATTTTTCAGTTACTATACAACCAGCTCTTGGCTGGTTGAGAATGGTCGATTCATGGAGTTCCTTCATTTCAATAATTCCCTTATTTCTGTGCAGACATTTTGAGAGTTGTATGTAGCTCCTAACAAAGAAAGCCAAATCTATTTAAAGATCAGCATTTAAAATGATTAAACATACTGCCTGAATTATCTGAATTAATTCTTAAAGATGAGCAATTCCCCAAACCTTTAAATGGGTAATAAAAATAGTGAACATAAATTTTGGGTAGTTTTTTTTTTTTTTTTTTACAGGGGGGGAATGTTAAACCATTTGAAGAATTCATCTAATCATCTTTAGTTTTATCTCCATAGATTTCCTTTGGATTGTTTCTTGTTAAACTAATGACCAATGAATTCATTATCAACTTCTGGAAAGATCTTTAAGCTTCAGAACCCTCTGGCTACTTGGAAGTATTTGAAGGATTTTAAAATATTCATTTATACTTTCAGCCAGAGAGACATCAGTGCAATATACCAGGGACATGTGTTAGATTGTACCAAATCCCAAAATGAATTGTGTGATTTTAATTCTACATGCCAAACTAAGGTTCTCTCCTGTGTGTGAACAAAAATGAATCAAGACTTTTATGAAATCTTGCAAGCAACTAAACACTTCTGAAGGCTGCAGATAATGACTAAATTCTTTTATCAGCTAATCCAATAGTTATATCATTATAGACTGTTAAACATCCATAATGTTGTAGTTAATACATAGCATTGCATGTGTGATAACAATAGGTAAATATGTACATGTGCCAAATTACAAACAAATCACATTACAGCTTAGCATGACATATGAACCCAGCTAACACGCTTGAAGAAACACTATTTTGCTTTTTTCCATATAGAACAGTGATTCTCAACCTTCCTAATCCCACGACCCTTTAATACAGTTCCTCATGTTGTGGTGACCCCCACTGGATGCCTTTCTCCAAAGCAGCACAGTCTTCAGTAATTTCCCCTCCTCTCCCTCACAGCACATGCAGACGTTCCCTTTTCTCGTGCCCCCTGGTCTGTCTCCATGGCGGGGAGGGAGGTGAGGAGGCAGGCAAAGGGACGGCAGACTTGGCCGTTTCCCAAGGAGTCCCTGCTGCTGCTGCCACCACCGTGTATTGTAAGGCTGTTCCTGGCCACCGGCTGTGCTTCTGTTGTTGTACCCACCTTGCTGCTGGTGGTGGCAGTTCCGCCTTGTTTCACATACCACCTCGCCTTGCCTCCCTCCCCTCCCGCTTCTGCCATTTGCTTGAGGCTGATGACTCTCAGCCCCACCGCTGCTGCCACCATGGTGCCTTCACCTCCTCCTGCTGCTGCCTCCTTCTCTTCAGTTTGCTTTCAATTGTGTTGCGCCGGCCCGTGGCCCCTTATATTGAGCCTATATTGATAGAGGAGCAGTGTCTCGGTTCCTAAGACCATTGGAAATATTTGTTTTCCGATGGTCTTAGGTGACCCCTGTGAAAGGGTCATTCAACCCCTAAAGGGGTCACGACCCACAGGTTGAGAACCGCTGATATAGAAAGTGCCAGGAAAGAAGGTAGGAGGTAGACAAAGAGACAGGGGGTGACTAACAGATTATTCTTTCATTCACAGTGTTGTTGATTAATATAAGGTTATTTATAGGGTTCATCAGGGACCCTCAAAGTCATAGTGTTTTGCACAAAGGAAACTGATTTGTATGTCATTTTTTTCCCTGTGCTCTTTTGCAATGCAAGTTTTCATATTTTAAAAACTTGCATTTGGTTTTTCTGGAAGGAACATTTAAGACTAGTTTCATACTTTACATTCTAAAGTCAACATTAATGACATTTAGCACAAGGATTTTATAGTTACCCTTGCATTACTTTACAAGATTCATCTGTACAATATCTGCAGTTTTTACTGGAGTTTCTCATTACATTCCTCCATGTGAGGTGAGGAATGAGTGAACCTTTCACCTCCAAATCTATAGACTCCTCTAGAGTAATGTTGATGTTTATGCAGTTTGGTAAGGTTTATCTCATGGATTGCCCAATCCTTCCTGCAGTCGTCGTCTAATGTCACCTAACTGTAATGAAAACCAGAAAATTTATAGCGGCTTTCTTTGAAAAAAGAAATCAGCATTTGAGGAAATATTTTATTCCTTCAGAAGCATTTACTGAGCCTGCAGTTTAATCCCAATCTTCTAAAAAGGAAAACACAATAGCAACTTTTGGGGATTTCCAGGGTTAGCCAATTGCAAGTACCAAACTTCAGTTTTTAAAAATCTGAACCAAATATCCTACTTAATTGTCATTTGTGAGACATTTAACAGCAAAGCTGGGCCCAATAGGTAAAAAATTGAAGTATCACCATTCTGAAGACTCTTTGGGCCTACAGATTCTAACCACCCTTCCTGCCATGATTTACCCTATTTTCCTCAAAATAAGACATCCCCTGATAATAAGCCCTATCGGGCTTTTGAGTGCGTGGCAATAAGGCCAAGTGCTATATTTCAGGTTTCAAAAAAATATAAGACAGGATCTTATTTTCAGGGAAACATGGTAGTTTTTTGGTAGTTGCAGCGGCAAACGTTTGTGTTCCAAGGAATGCTTTTATTTTTCATCTTCCCTCATATTTCCATTGTATGAAAAATAGAGTTGCTAAATCCTGTATGCCTGACTGGCAAACAAAAAAGGAAAAAAAATGATAAAAATATAAATGATGAAAATATATTTCACAGTGTCCTTCCCAGGCTCTAGAATTTTGAGGTATGTAAGTAGGGAAACCAGTCCATCCCATCTATTATATTTTTATACATGTATGCAGGTATGTGTGTCTATAAAAACTTTTTACCTGTTTCTTAGAGATAAACAGAGATAAATTGTAGGAAACATTTCCTGCTTGCTTCCTTGGTCCACCGGATTCTACCAGATGCCAACCTTTAACCTCATGCAATCCTTCTTGCCTCCTTTTCCTAGTCCTAGGATGTAACTTTTGTTCTCGATTTTTAAAAGCAGAATCTTTTCTTCTACAGAAAAGGTCAAACGGGCAGGATATCTTTTTTGCTAAGCACTAATGTAAGCAAGCCCTAATATAAGCACTAATATAAGCATCTTAAAGAGATGGGAGTACCAGACCATCTTACTTGTCTCTTGAGAAACCTATATGTGGGTCAAGAAGCAACAGTGA
>JANHFM010001694.1:116156-126309 GCA_032468115.1 Grayia smithii | reverse complement strand
TTATATAGGGAGCTAGCCTGACAATCAACCAATAGGAGGGTAATATTTTTCCCTCCTAAATTACAGCCAATAACTTTAAAGTTTGGAGTATTATGCCTTTCAGGACATAACAATAACCTTACAGTAAAGCTTCAAGTCCCTAGATATCAACACCATCTCCTGGGAAACTCTGGCACAAGATTGATCAACATGGCTCACACTGATCCACCAAGACTGCCAGACATCAGAGGACAGAAGAACAACCATAGCACAAGAGAAGCAAGCACTCCACAAAGCCAGAGTTGCAAATGCTGCAACAGTGGTGCCCACACATGTCTGTCCGACATGTGGCAGAACATTTCGTGCCCATATAGGTCTTACCAGCCACCTGCGGACACATTGTGGATAGCCTACAACCTGTTAGGTGTCAAGGTCCTCTTCGAACATGATGGACAAACATCATCACAGTAAAGCTAGAACTGCTACTTCTGCATCTGCTTCTTATAAGAAGTCTGACAAAGATTTTCTATGTTTTACATTGCAAGATGGCTGAGGAGCACTATATGAAAATATTTCTGAAAATATCACTTTTTTTGCATGTATTGTAATCTTTGCAAATTCTTATCAATAAATATGATTTCTATTTCTTTTTCTGATTTTTTTAATATTAGGACTTTGGCACCTGCTAACTAATTCATTTTCAAATAATACCATTCAAACAAATTCCATTAAAAAGTAACAACTAGAAGAATATAAATCACTGGGACAAATTGCCAGGTTAAATGTTTCCATGTATATCTTTAATATACAGTACATGGCCTTGTATTGAGGATTAAAAGAGTTTGTCTCCCTGAGAATAAACATGCTGATTGATTTGTAATAATTAAAGGGTCATGCATGCCACATAATGAAATACTGAGATTAACCAGTGTTAAAACAATGTCCTTTTGTGATGATGTAAGCAATGGCAATGGCACTTAGACTTAAAGTCCCATAGTGCTTTACAGCACTCCCTGACTGGTTTCAACGTCAGAATATAGGTTCTCTTTTTACCGACCTTTGAAGGATGGAAGGCTGAGTCAACTTGAGCCCCATCAGAATTGACCTCCAGACTGTTGGCAGAGTTGCCTGAAGCACTGCATTCTAACCACTGCACCACTAAGACTTACTATTGAAAAGCGTTTAGAATAGCAAATAAGTAAAATATGGGATGGTTTGTAAATAAATCTTTAGCACATAGAAACATGCTACCCAGCAGAAGTACAAAGAGTAACCATTATAGTAGATTGTAATTAGTTTTCCCCTATTATACTCCATCTTACTTCAAATTAAATACAACCATTCAGGATATACCACCAGCTTTCATATTCTTTTTTTTTTAATAATCTTTATTATTATTTATAAGGTAAAATACATAAAAGAAAAGCGAACATAAAGTACAAACCTAACATATACAACATAACAATACAAATCTAAACATCATCTAAAAGACATACTTACAAAAGACAAAAAAGAAAAACAGAGAAAAAGAAGAAGAAAAGAAGAAGAAAAAAAGAATACACAACCAGGAGTAAATCTGACTCCTTTGATATATATCTTTGAAGCATTCTACCAGTTTTAACTAACTCTTATCATATTGAGATTTACTTAATAAAAAGTTCAGTAACATTTTATACATATCTATATTTTTGTTCCTTAATTTTCATCCTAAAATATATAATATCGTTAATCTACTCTACAATATTCTTGCTTTATACCAGTTGTAGAATTTTTCCCAATTTTCGTAGAAGTCTGAGTCTTGTTTATCCTTCATAATGAAAGTCAATCTATCCGATTCAGCACATGACAAAATCTTAGCTATTAGCATTTGTTCTGATGGTATGTGGGGGTTTCTCCAGTATTGGGCTAGTACTAATCTCGCAGCTTTAATTATATGGATAACAATATACCAATCTTTTTTATTAATTTCTTTTGGCTTGATTCCTAGTAGGAATACTTCTGGTTGGAAGGGGAAGTTCTTACTTATTATTTGGGTAATCCAATCCTTTATCTTCTCCCAAAAATTTTTAACTTCTTGGCAAGTCCACCATTGGTGGAAATAAGTACCTCTGACAGCATTGCACAGAGCATTTTTGATGACGTGGAGCCTCTTACTGCTGCCACTGCCAACCCACCACTGGGCTATTTGGTTTGGCATGTGAGGGAAAAGTATTTTATATCTGTGGTTATGGATTACTGTGAACCACCTACAATCTTTATATGAATTAGACAGCTACATAAATCCTCTAAATAAGTAAATCATAGCTGAATAGGTATATGTTAGGGAATTATGTTTAACCTTTGCTTCTGCATCACAAATTTAATGCTCAAGATGACTTCTTCCATGCTAGATTTGGCTTAGCTTTGTGTATAAACTGGGTTTCTAAACCAAGGTTTATGATTTTTGTTCTATGGGGTGATTATAGCTTATCAGCCAAACCATGGTTCGAACAATTCCTATGTATGAAATATGAATCAGCCTTCTACTACTACAGATGCACGCATGCAATAATCCAATGTTGTCGACAAATCAGCACTAACACTTAAAAAAAAAACCTTCTCTCAGTTTCCTCATCATGCCCTGAAAACCTGTTTTATTTCTATCCTTGCTTTATTGGTGAATGAAATTTACATCCCAGTGAATTCATCCTGTGTTTCAGTAGTGGGTTGCTCCCAGTTCGGGCCAGTTCGCGCGAATAGGTAGCAGTGACACTGTGACATCACCGAACCGGTTCTACGTGACTGGGAGCTGGGTTCACACACCCGCCCGCCCCTACTTACCTTTCTCCTTTTTTTTAGCTGTTTAGCCCAGCTGAGGCACGGCAATCAATTAAAAGCACCCATCTGCTGGGCTAAACTGCTCTGCGCATGTGCAGAGCACTTTTTTTGCTGTTTTCCAAAAAGTTTTTAGTGCGCATGTGTGGAGCGCCCGTTTGGCGTGCATGCGAGCGAAGTTCTTGAAGTCTTGTGGACGAACCGGCAGTGTGGGGGGGCAACCCGGCAAGGGTTGCAGCCATGTACCTGCAAAGCTTGCCAGGCTGGGTGGCCCCATTCCAGGGGGCAAGAGGCTCTTGAAGCCACTTGCCTTTTACTCGATCTGGAGGGGGGGCAGGCACGTGGCTGCGACCCTTGCCGGGCTGCCCACCCCACTGCCAGTTCGATTAAAAGGCAAGCGACTTCAAAGTTATGAAAGCAGCTTTATCCCAAACCACAACGTGGCCTCAAGGCTACCACCCAAGCAGAAGGAGCCGAGCTGGAAGCAAAGCAAATGCAGCGGCATCTCTAATCCCTACCAAGGGGTGCTCATGGCCCCTTCCGCAACTGCTCCGGTGACTTCGCCAGATTATTTGGACACTTACTTACAAGCGAGCGCAGCTAAAGGCGCTGCTGTCACACGTCAGCCCGGGCCTCACTCCGTGGCTCCGTAAAGCCAATACCAAAAACGTGGGTGTTCAGGTGGATGCCGCAGTGCAATGCTCACTTGGATCCTGGCCACTCCAGGCTGTCCGACCTCAAAGCCCCTTGGGCTGGCTCAGCCAGGAGCCACCGCTCCCTGGCTTCTACTCGCCTGTGCTCAGTCGCCACCTCTTCACTTTGCCCAAAGCGGCGGAGAAAGCAAAGGCGCACCCTGAAGGGCCAGCTTTGTTTCAGTTCAACCAGGAGTCCGAGGAAAAGGGAACATGCATAGAGAAGGGGGACGGCAGTGCCAAAGAGAAGGCGGTAGCTGAGGACGAACTGCCGGAGCACGCTGTCAGATACTCTGCCCAGCAGCAGGTCGGAAAAGGAGACGAGGCCGAGGAAGGTGGGCAGAAGAACCACCTCAACAAAGGACCACCTCAACCGCCTCAACAAAGAGGGCAGAAGAACCACCTTCCAGTTCTTAGAACAGAAATATGGCTATTTCGATTGCAACCCTTGCCGCGGAGTGAGGCCCGGGCTGACGTGCGACAGCAGCGCCTTTAGCTGCGCTCACTTGTAAGTGTCCAAATAATCTGGTGAAGTCACCGGAGCAGTCACGGAAGGGGCATGAGCACCCCTCGGTAGGGATTAGAGATGCCACTTGCTTTGTTTCCAGCTCAGCTGCTTCTGCTTGGGTGGTAGCCTCGAGGCCACGTTGTGGCTTGGGGTAAAGCTGCCTCCATAACTTTGAAGTCACTTGCCTTTTAGTCGAGCCATTGGGGGGGCAACCCGGCAAGGATCGCAAAGACAATCCACTAACTCATGTTTAATGATATTTAGCTTAATGAGAGCTCATTATTATTTAGGCTCCATTATTCAAATTTATGACGAGCTGCAGATGTCATTGTTACTTTAATCTCATCAATTAAAGATTACAGGAAGCCATAAGATTAGCAAAACTATTCCTAGGGGTGTTTAAGATTAATTAAAGATTCTAAGATAATTGTTGTGCTTGGTTAATTTTAATCATCAACCATCTACATTCTCCCCTTTTGAAAGAAGGTTGTCAATTTAGGTTTCCTTAAGGGTATAGGCTCCGTTTATGCAATAAACAATTATGGCCAGCGTTGGGTTTCAAAAATTTTAGCAACTGGTTCTCTGCTTGGTTGCTGGGTGGGCGTGGCCATGGTGGGCGTGGCCTACTCAGCCACCTGAACCACGGTGGTGGTGGTGGGGCGTTTCACCCCCCAAAAAAGTTTCACCTTTTTAAAAGAAAGACTATTCCCCACTATCTTGTCAGAGCTGAAGAAGCTTCTTGGATGAGAAATGGAATGTCTTCAAAAGAGAAAAAACAAGAAAGTCCAGTTGCCTCCTGAAAAAAGCACCTTTGGAACAACCATGACCTGGATGACTGAGAATCTCTATAGACTTTAGATCTCTTAGTACTTTTCAAGATATTGTGTGATATTGGTTTATGGACTCTCTATTCAGATTTTGTCTTTTTCTCATTCTAGACAAATGGCTGTCCAGTCTTTTTTTCTGAAAACATCTAGTAATGGAAAACCCACAACTTTGAAAAGTAAGACATTCCATTGATTAATTGTTCTCACTGTCAGGGAATTTCTCCTTGACTGTTTGTCCCAGACTGGATCTCTCTTTAATGATCTTCTACCCATCACTACTTGTCCTGCCCTCAGGTGCTTTGGAGAATAGGTTGATCTCTTCTTCTCTGTGACAGTCCCTTAGTATTAGAAGACTGGTAACCTGTCAGTTCTTCTCTTTGTTAAACTATACACATCTCGTCCCTTCAGTCGTTCATCATATGGTTTACCCTCCAGATCCCTTATAATCTTTGTTACTCTTCTTTTCACTCTTTCTGGGGTCTCAACATCTTTTTAAGTAAACTTAAATGTCTAATGACATCTTCCATATAGTGGCTACTTAGTTACTATTAATATATATTTACAGAGAGACATGTTGATCTGTATAGCAGTGACTCAATAAATCAATGAAGCAAAATTTCATAGCATGCTGAAGAACAGCCCATTTCTTGGCTCATATTTTGTGTGCCCCCATGACAAAAACAATTTCCTGAAATCAGACCTGAAGCAGCTATTTCCTTTTAAAACGTTACTCTTATTTTTACTGCAACCTTGCTAAACGCTTACAACGTTGGATTCCTTCCAGCTTAGTGTCAGGTTTCCTGCCCCTCCAATAAATAACAATGAACCATTTCTCAGGATCTGCATAAAGTCGAAAGGACTAATAAGTTACAGACTCAATTAGCAATAAAAGCACCTGTTAACCATCCCTACTAACCACCTTTTCTGACCTGGCACAAAATCTTAAAGAGGTCTTACTCCCTGGACTTGGGAGTTTTTGTCAATTCAGCAGTTGCACATTGCATTATGGGAAGCCCAAAACGAAAATGTGAAAAGTTGAACAAACAGCCATTGTAGATATTGATGGTATAAGTCAATGTTGCGTTCTCACATCTGGAAACGACTTTGCTCCTTAACAAAATATATCCAACACTGCCAACGGTGGCCTACCCAAGTTATGAAGCTTTTTATTATTTCTTCCATTCTAAAACAGAACAGAACTATTCCTTTTTATTTCAGAAGAATCAAAGATCCCCACAACTGATAATGAAGTACTAGAATTGTTGCTCAAGTGCTAAGATATCTTAGGAGTTGGCCAAGAGCTATTGGAAGAGGATTTCATTCAAAGATTTACTGACGACCATTCTTAGTCTTTTGTTTACATTGGGCTCTTGGGAAACCCGATAGGATTTTTAAAAATACTATAATATAATATATTATAATATCCATAATATGTGAGATCCTACCATTAATACATCTGGATATTTGCAGAAGGGGAGGAGGTGAGTACAATGCACTCTTGGTTGCACAGTTACTTTTTTGTTCAATGAATAGGGCATTTTGTTTTTTGGACATGAGGCTAGATGCCACTGAAAAGTTTAAAGTGGAGAGAATTGAGCAGTCAAGATGGAACCTTGAATGCATAGAAGGTCAAGACTCCCTATCTTTCTCCGTATCTTTGATTAGTTTGTTTGGAGTGTTCTCCTCTCCCCCCGTACAACCCTTATGTCTGGTCTCGACCATAGTATATTTCAGTCCTTTCTTGTGTAACTTTTACACAAGAAACAAGAAAAGGAGAGTTTCTGACTCTCTAAATCATAGGTGTCAAACTTGATTGCATCACGTGATGTATTGTGACATATCGCGACATTTTTTGCCTTAGCGGAACTGAGGTGGGTGTGGCCTGCATGTGACACATCCGGATACATCCCTGCTCTAAATAAATCCAATCTAAATATTGTATTAAAATGCCACAGTCCTTCTATATTGGCAACACCTAGGATCTGATTAAAAGTCTGAGAGATTTAGAACAACAAGGAGCCCCACCACTCTATATACACCACTTTCTCTGCATATGAAACTTCTTGCTCCAATCTTTATGGTCCATTGAGGACAGTGGCCTGGTAAATGGGATTGTGTGTGGAAATCTCAAATAGTGAAAGAACTCATGGGATTATACTTTAACAAACCAATTTCACTGACTTGAATGAAAACTGTCAGTCCATCTAATAATTTCAAATGCTGAACTATACTTTGAATTGATCTCTCTCTCTCTGTGCATGAAGGGTACTAAAAATTCACAATATAAATAGCCTCAGTTCTTCCATCAAACATTGTCCTACTGACATGTGAAGTGCTTTTCAATATCAATCCAACTTGCCTTGGGTGGTGACAGACTCCATGGCTTAACTCCATATGCTCAGACCATGAAAGTGTTGCCCCACTTTGCACATACCGATTGTAGTATTTTGCTGTAATTCACTCTCTGATTTTAGGCAGGTTTCAGGGGGTATTGTTAGAAAAGTAAATCAGTTCAGGTTTTAGAACTAACCAGAAAAAGGAGGCCAGGAAAAAAATGAACTCTAAGCAAAAGCAACAAATGCACTAACTAGCATCATTTTTGGTATAAATAAAGTTCATTGTGATACTTCTCTGCTTTTGGCACTTTTCTTCAAGAGGAATAGCACTGAACAAGGAAAAGCAGATCCCACAGAGGAAGGATAGTACTTAAAGAGCATCTAATGCAGAGATGGGTTTCAGCAGGTTCTGACCAGTTCTGGAGAACCGGTAGCAGAAATTTGGTATGGTGTTTACCAGTTTGGAGAACTGGTAAACACCACCTTTGACTGGCCCCGCCCCCATCTATTCTCTGCCTCCCGAGTCCCAGTTGATCAGGAGGAAATGGGGATTTTGCAGTAATCTTCCCCTGGAGTGGGGAGGCAATGGAGATTTTACAGTATGCCCATGCCCACCAAGCCACATCCACAGAACCGGTAGTAAAAATTTTTGAAACCCACCACTGACCTAATGCTACTGTCTGTGTTCAAGATCTCAAAGAGATCTTGAACAAAGCCAACTCAGCATCAAATCTGGCTGGGTAAATTTGAAGTACATATACAATATCAGCCTTTTTTCTTTTGAAGAATGTTTGATGTTTTAATGCATGTAGTGTGAATTATTGTTTTTATGCAAGGAAACACAACAGCGACAGCGACACATTAGTAATTTATCAAGCTATCAAGGAATTTGTGCTTGGCTAACAATGTTAAGACAGCATCTGATATCAACTTCTGAGAGGACTGCTAAAGAAAAATGAATGACCTACACTGCATAGGCTAATCAGCTGGCACAAGATTCAAATACAGTCCTTTTGAATGTAGCAAATCAAAATAAGATGCAAGAGAAGCATTTGAATTTGATAAGCATTTGCTTCTTTCTCCTTGAAATAAACATTTGCATCCAGCGGGAGGTTTAATGAATCACTTTGAAAATGGTAACTGAATTGCATTCTTCTCTACTTGAGATCATCTTGCTTTAATTATCTCCATTTGATGTTCAGAAGCCTCTGTGAAATGAAATGTATTTGTCAATGTAGGGGTAAAAATGGGTTTCTCCATCAAATGCTCTAGATTGATAAGGAGCTGCAAAGAGAGAAAATGATTGTACCACAAGCGGAATGCCATTTCTCCCCATCCCCCTCTTAGCTGCTTTAACACTGAAACATGTTTCATGTAATAGAAAAAAAGCATGGCTGCAAAAGAAAGCAGGACTCTAACCACACAGTTTATTGCATGAGCAGGTTTCCACCAAATACTCAAAGTCATCTGAGAATTTAAAGAATTTAGGAGGAATAAATGCTGTCTTGGAGGCTGCAACTCCTTGAAAGGCAGTATCTGTATGTGCTAGAAATACTGAACTATATATCCATGATGGGGAACCTATGGCAAGCGTGCCACAGGTGTGTGCCACCTATGGCATGTGTGCCTACTGGAGGGCACGCCAGCTCAGCTCTGGCGTGCAAGCGCACCAGCCAGCTGAATTTTGGGACCCACTTCTGGGCCCATTGAAAGTAAGGAAACAGATTGTTTCCTGCCTCTGGAGGGTCTTGGGGAGGCTCATTTTTCTCTCTCCTCAAGTTCCAGAACCTTTCTAGGAGCTTGCAGAAGGCAAAAATGGCCTCCCCACCGCCTGGAAGCAGGAAATGACCCATTTGACAACTTCCAGTGGGACTGGAAGTTGTCAAATCAGGTCATTTCCTGCCTCCGGAGGTCTTCCAGATGGGTCAGGTCGTTTTTGCCTTTCCCCAAGCTCCTAGAAAGGCTCTGGAGCTTGGAGAGAGAGAAAAACGGGCCATAAGCATGCCAGGAGAAGGGGGGAGGGGCAGGGGTGAAATCTAAATTGTGTTACTACCGGTTCTGTGGGTGTGGCTTGGTGGGCATGGCAGGGGAAGGATACTGCAAAATCTTCATTCCCACCCCACTCTGGGGCCAGCCAGAGGTGATATTTACCATTTCTCCAAACTGCTCAAAATTTCCGCTACCGGTTCTCCAGAACCTGTCAGCACCTGATGGATTTCACCCCTGTTGTAACCATCTATCTCAGTGATGGCAAGTGCTGAAAAGGGAGTACATGCAGGGCCGAGACCAGGAATAGGAGTTGCCCACAGCACACGCAGGGCCGAGACCAGGAATAGGAGTTGCCCACAACACACGCAGGGCCGAGACCAGGAATAGAAGCTGCCCACAGCACACACAGGGCCGAGACCAGGAATAGGAGCTGCCCACAGCACACGCAGGGCCGAGACCAGGAATAGGAGTTGCCCGGAGGCATGCATGCACTAGAAAATGTACTTGCGGTTTCTTCAGATTACTGCCGTGCATGCGCACAGGCTGATCAGCTGGCCAGTGCACATGCTCAGTCCAGAAAATGGAAAACCAGCTCTTCTGGTTTCCGGCAGTGATGCAAGCACAAAGGCCAGCTGATCATCGTGTGTGCATGCACACCAGGAACCCAGAAGAGGAACAGGTGATGCCGCACATGCCAGGTGACATGGCTCCATGTGCCACTTCGGTCACACGTGCCATAGGTTTGCCATAACGGATCTATCTGAACTAGATAAGAAAAAAAAACCTTGTACATAATGATATGATTAAAAGATGGCGGCAAAAAGACAGAGCATTCATTGGCTCTTTACTGCTCTCTTGTCGTTTTCCAGGTGTTTTCAGTCCATTTATGGTAGTCAAAGCTATGACTATGAAAGAGTGAGACAAAAAGTGTTTGTGTGTATGTGTGTGTGTGTGTGTGTGTGTGTGTGTGTGTGTGAGAGAGAGAGAGAGAGAGAGAGAGAGAGAGAG
>JANHFM010001694.1:93361-103986 GCA_032468115.1 Grayia smithii | reverse complement strand
GAAATATGTGTTTTCCGATGGTCTTAGGCGACCCCTGTGAAAGGGTCGTTCAACCCCCAAAGGGGTCCTGACCCACAAGTTGAGAACCACTGGCTTAGTGCAACATGTGAATCCAGTTATAACCTCAGAGCTTACTTGCTGAAATGGTGTAATAATCCTACTGACCCCACTGGATGATGGTCCAATTTCAAATATTTTATGCAATCTAGACATTATCGGAATTGCAAATCTAAACAGGAGGTGACAGCAAGAATAGCTGTAGGACAAAAGTTCAAGAGCTCAAAAGAATGGAGACAGTTCTAATTAAAATGTGATTGTAGTGCAACACATAAATATGAATACTGTGTTTCTGCCAATTTGTATTTCAGTGAAGTTCCTGTAAATAATAGCATGCCAAAATGTTCATAACCTGTCCTTCTTTGCTCACAGGAGAAAGTAATGAGTGACATCGCTTGTGTGTATGCAGTTCCCAAACATTTATTCAGAATGACACAATTTGAATGTAAGTTTTCAAGCAAGGGTTTTGCTACAAAATACAATCTACTGAGCTTCATTAAGGTTACACCTCATTCTTTTAATTAACTTCATGTTCTTGTCCTTGGCAAAGTAGTAATTATTTTTTAATCAGTTGATCACTGCACATTGAAGAAGAAGCCAACCTTAGCCTCATCTCACAAAGAGGTGTCTTAAGAATTAACTTAATTAGCTTGTCATCTTTCCCATAAAATATGATTTGAATTTGGAGAAAATACCCTTCTTTGCTGTTCCAAGGTTAATTAAAAATGTAGAGCAGGAACAGGTCAACATTGGTGGAAATGAAGACAAGTGTTGTGCTCTGTCCAGTTCTGTGATTAATGTTTTTCAGGAATCGGGGTGATAGTGACAGTAGAGGAAAATGTACAATGTCAGCACTGCTGCAGATCCCCATGAGTTACAAGAAGGAGCCTTATACAATGTTGAGTAGCACCCATTTCAATAAACAGTATAAATAATTAGGGAGTTGTCTGTATTAAAACTATTATTAGACTCAAGTTAGAAACTAACAGATAGTTGAGTAGTGTACCTCTAGACCATGACAGGTAAGCAGAGGCAAATAGACAAATTCCCTGTAAATTCTCCATAAATACTTCTAGTTTTATTCTATCTCTTCATTAAGTGTTCCTAACTCAGGATTTGGAGCCATGGGTTTCGTTTGCTATACAATATGATGTACCCTTCTTGCTCTTTCTATATCACTGTCTTTACATCTCTTTTTTTACAATAGTGTTTTTCATCTTTAATAAACTGATTAATAATCTCTTTTCCTCACTTCTATTGCTGATGTATCCTGTTGTATTGTTTTTTTTACTTAGCCCCGAAATGGACTAGAAAGCACCAGGATATATGTGTAAATCACGAACAGTTCTGTCCTCTTTAGGTAGGAAGACAACATTTTCATTCCCTTCTGCTTGCTGAATTTCTCCCTTTCCCAGATGTTGTTGGTTGTCCTGGTTCTGTCTTTTAGAAAAACAGGATGGTAATATCATGGTAGGTATGATGTTTTGCTTAGAGCTTATAGGAAAAGGCGACTTTCAAATAGATAACAATCCACTTGTTCTCCAGAGAGTGAAAAGTGAAACAAACATATTCATATTCATGTATATTGTTAACCAGCAGCTTGTTAAATAAGCAAAGTGGAATAGTGGTCCGAAATGAAGGAGATAGTCAGAAATGGTGCCAGAATGTAACCACTTATATTGTTTTTACTGATTTTAATACATGAATATCAACCAGACAATGTCGGCTGGTGGTGCCCAGGGCGAGGGTGTTCTCTGTGGGCGCACCAGCCCTCTGGAATGAACTATCCACCGACCTCCAGACTGACCTCTGCTCTTTCCGTCGTGATCTGAAGACATGGCTTTTTAATCAGATTTGCTGATGGGATCGGGTCTTTTAATTTCTTTCTGTTTTTTAAATTGTTTAATCTAAATTATTTAATTATTATAATTTTATATTGTCTTTTTTAATGTTTTTGTGAGCCGCCCCGAGACCCTCGGGAGAAGGACGACATATAAATAAAAATAAAATAAATAAATAAATCAGTCATAGCCAAACAAAACTGACAGACAAAAGAGGTTGGACAAAGACAAATATACTTTGTGCTTTTGGCTAGCAAAGAATAGGTTTTAATGATTACAGTAAATTAAAGAGTAAAATAGAGCTTCTTTATAAGTTTAACTATGACTTAGTGAACAGACTCTATTTGGCTGATTTTTAAGAGAACACTAGGCCATAAATGACCATTTAGAAACCAAATATTCTTATGTCATGCCAAATCATATAATCTATGGATTAGTTTCCCAAGAATTTCTCAGGATAAACGAAGTGACTTTTAAAACTAGTGCATAACCAGAGTTATTAAAGAGCCAAGGTGGCGAAGTGATTAGAATGCAGTACTGCAGGCTACTTCTGCTGACTGCCAGCTGCCTGCAATTTGGAAGTTTGATTCTGACCGGCTCAAGGTTGACTCAGCCTTCCATCCTTCTGAGGTCAGTAAAATGAGGACCCAGATTTTGGGAATGATATACTGACTCAGTAAACTGCTTAGAGTGGGCTGTAAAGCACTTGAAGTGGTATATAAGTCTAAATGCTATTGCTATTGCTATTAGAGGTGATCTTCCAAAGAGGTATCTGTAGTATTTGTTAACTTTGGCTTGGTCCCTCTTCAATCATTTTATGGTTTAAAAATCTCATAGCTTCTGCATTTATTTTGATAAGGTAAAATTCTGAAACCTTTCTTTGAACTATTTGAAAATTCAAACTTACTATTAGTCTTTGTAGTTATAAAGAACTAAGCTTCTTAGTTCTAAATCATAGGTGGCTGATTAAGTTTTGGGGAGTGTGACAGTGTGTGTATGCGTGTATGTGTATGTGTAGGCTACAGATACAGTTTTGCAGAAGAAAGAAAAATTACAGAATGCCCAGAAGGCTTCTTCAGGGAATTAGGACATTAACTTGGGTTTTTAATAAAAACATATTGTTAACTAATCTACTGTGAAACTCTTAGTCACAAAATATGGTAATTTGCTAGTAAAAAATTGTACTGGGAATGAGAATTATAAAGAACTTGCATCCAGCAACAGGAAATTATATTTGTTTTTGTGTCTTCTTGGGCCTCTCTGAAAACTTTGTAATTAGGTAACATGCTGTAAAGGAACAAAATAAATTACATACTCCCAATTGTATCTGTCTAAATGCTAGGGAGAAGAAAGGAGAATGGAGACATGGTACAATGCTTCTCTTCACTGCATCAAATAACTTTTAAATTAAAAAGGCAGAAAGACTATTTAAAATAAGATCTTCCAGGAATATGGCTCACCTACTCGCATCTACTGACTAGAACCTCTGGTTAAGGAATCCAGATTTAATTCTGTCAGTGCCATAGTTTTGCAGTCCTGTGATTGCAATTCGGGCAGTTGGCAAATAGATGTTACAACAGATGTTGCATCTTGTGATCACATGATCATGATTTGTGACCTACCCAGCTGGCTTCCGTCAAGCAAAGTAAATTGGGGAAGCTGAATTTATTTAATGGCCTTGTAATTCACTTAATGTAATTTGCTTAACAATTGCTGTGATTCGCCTAATGATCATGGTAATGATATTCATAAAATTGGGTCCAGGCACATGATGATTTGCTTAACAACCATATTGCTTAGTGACTAATATTTTGCTCCCCATTCTGGTTGTTAAGGATAATTGTATTTATATTATAATAACTTACAGTCACTGATCATTAAGTTGTAATCATGTTAACTAGAACTGAGAAAGTTCCTGCTACTACTCCAGCAAAAGCTGTGTGGTCACACCTGTGGTATCAAACAAGGTGGCACTCTGGTCAATTTATTAAAATAGATCCTTTGTCAATTAAGATGTTTGAAACCAATTAAGAAGTTCACCTTTTTCTTTAACAGCAATAGCACTTAGACTTATATACTGCTTTATAGTGCTTTACAGCCCTCTCTAAGCAGTTTACAGAGTTAGCATATTGTCCTCTAACAATCTGGGTCCTCATTTTACCAATCTCAGAAGGATGGAAGGCTGAGTCAACCTTGAGCTGGTGAGAATTGAGCTGCTGGCACTCAGCAGAATTAACCTGCAATACTGCATTCTAACCACTGCATCACCACAGCTCTTTAAACAATGACCACACAGGAAAAATAACACTCTTAAAGAGATTAAAAAGAACGTCTAACCTAGAAAATCAAATGACAAACAGGAGAGCTGCCTGCTAATCATGGTAATTTGATAATCACATTCAGAATCTTCATTAGTAGCTGAAATTCCACATTTGTCTCCTGGAATCTCACCTAGTTATGAAGAATCTGAGTATGATTAATGTTTAGAATGGCTCTAACTTAATTCACTTCACAGAAATTATGAGGATTTTTAAAGTGTTTTTTTCTCTCTCTGCTTGCTGATTTCTTAACTGAGATTGAAGATGTGAATAATATTCTCTTATGTGGGGCTAACTCCAGGTCAAACATTATTATTGTTCAGTTCCTGCATTTTACAAAAATTTTTTTAAAAATGAGATTTTTGTGGGATCTAGACAGGAAGCAGTGAAATCTCTGTTGGAGTAGGGTCTTAAAATTAAAATATCTATCTACCCAGATTTTACTAAGGAGATTACAAATGAGAAGAGAAGCTTTTCAAGGCATGGAATTTTCCTACATCTGCTCAGTTGCAATATTTCACGTCTGTCCTTGCTATATTTTGCATCAATGATCAGAGAAGTCAAAATGTTTTAAATACATTTTCAAAGAGACTTAAGACCGATACTTTTGCCATGTAAAATGATTGATTTTAGCCTCAAGTATTGAACCAATGATTGGTTAACAATGCCTTTATCATTATCAATATTACCAGCATTTTTTTTAAAAAAAACACAAAATCCCTTCTGGAATCACTTGTTAGATAAAGCACTTCCTAAGAGAATTTAGAGCGGATACCTCTGGACTACTTTACCTTATCTGCTGTCTGAACATATTGCCAGGATATGCATGTCTAGATATTTTTTCTTCTTTTCTCCCTGCCCCACTCTTTTTCCTCCTTTACAAAGTGGGGAGGGGTTATTTTGAGTTACTTTTTACTTCCTTCTTTTGCTTAAAATGACGATATATTATCTTGATTTAGCTGACAGGGAGAAGCTGCAGAGTCAATATCAACCCAAAGTGATGTTTCCTCCCCCCTCATTTCAGTTTTCCCTTCATTTTACTTTTTTAAGGATCAATTAGTGGATGCTCATAATGAGATTTTATTGCCTTGTTAAAAGAGAAATTCTGTTTATCAATTGCCACCTGCTGGCAGGATTTAAAATTAAAGCATTGATGTCTTGATTTGGAATTGCAGCACTTTCAACTTTAGGGACACCTAAATTATTAGGATGAATCATTACATTTTATGAGACCCCAAAGCTCATCACTGGAACTTCAATTGTAAGTCATGGTCAGTGTCTCAATGTTTTGACCCCCTTAGTTAATCTGCTGCTATGATCCATATTATTTGTAGTAAATCTACAATTTTACAGATTCAATGTAGAAAACTTTAGAAATTTTAAATTTTCTAATTATGGACTTCACCTGAGGCAACAGAGTTAATCCGAACCAATGACAGAAAACATGTTGAGTATCTACCACTTATTGGACTATGGGTGGTGATTCTGTATCTTATGGTACAGTATTGTATTGTACTGTATTTTATTGGTTTGATGATTTTTTTTAGTTTAAATTGTAACTTTGAACAAAGGTGCTTTGCACAAATCCTGTTTTTGCTGACTGAATAGAGCTTCTCCATCTTATCCTATAGATATATAATGAATTTCAATTCAGTGTTGTCCATCTGGTAGTCTCCATGTGTATGGATAAGATATGTCTTTTTGGTTGTTGGAAAAAGATGTTTCATACAAACATTGGATTTTCTTGGCAGAAATATATAAGTCTGCCTCCTGCTTTGTTTTTATATCCCAGTCAAATTTTCCAGTTCTTCCAGATGCTATTTTTCCAGTTATTCCAATTTTTACAACATCTTTTGGGGTGGTGGAAATGGGGAATGTTTATGAGGCGCTGCCAATTGTCATAGGCTGTTTAATTTTCTTCAGCTGTTCAACTTTGTTGGAGCATAGATTTGGATCACTGCAATATTGATTGTCTTGCCTTGGACTTTAATTGAGATCATTTTATCATTTTGGGGGGGGTTACTTTAAAGCAGGGACTGACGCCTTTTTGTTAATAATGATGGCTAGTTTATTTTTTCTGTGATTTTTCTTGTCCACAGAATGCCTGATGAATCCCTGAGGTAAAGTGACCTATTCCACTCCATTTCAATTCATTGATACTCAAAATGACAATATTCAGTCTTGATATTTCTTCTCTTCATATTGTCAGTGATATACATAGCATTTTTGAACATTCTTTTTCTCCCTGGATTCATTGACAGCTGGTCATTTTTGGGTTCTAATCATAGGCATTAGTACTATTCATAGTTACCTCTATTCTTCCGCAAGACTTTACTGGATACCTTTGGACTTATGGAACTCATTTTCTGGTATCATATTGATATTTTTGTGGTTGTAAATGTCTACCTTTTTGTTGGTCAGGATAACGGAATACCATTTCTTCAAATTTAACATATGTAGTAAAATGCAACAATAACAACATAATGGAAAAAATGGAAAACAAAATATCAATGAAATAAAATGCCATTTTACATTGATGGCTCTGTAATTAAAGCCAGGTCTTTTCAGCTTCCCATAATGCTCCAAGCCTTTTCTATGACAAAATTGTTTGGTGGAGCTTGGAGCCCAATTGAGACATTCAAGTCCTTTCTCAAGTACATGGAAACAATCCAGGAAGGGAATTAATGCATAGGGAGCTATTGTATCACCTATGTCATTATTTTAATTTCCATTCTATCTTCTTCTGTTCACTTTAATTAAATGGACATTAAATTAAATTAAGTTTATTTTTTTTCTTGACCCCTCCTATGCCCCTCCTGTGGCTTGCATCTCCTGACATGCTGCCAAAGTACAGCTTTGACCAGGATAAGGTTGCACTTGCTGGCTCCTTTAAGGAGGTCTTTCTCGATGTTTTGAGAGGGTATCATAATTTGAAAAATACCAGAGACCTCCTAAGATTGTTGCATTAAAAAAATAAATACCGTATTTTTCGGACTATAAGACACACTGGAATATAAGACGCACCTTAGTTTTTGGGGAGGAAAATAAGAAAAAAGCTGATTGGGAGTCCATAGGCCTCCTGGAATACCCCCAATCAGCTGTTCTCAGAGGTGAACTTTAGCAACAGATTCATTGGTTGTGAGCTCTGCAGCTTTCTTTTTTTTTCAGCCTCTCAAAAGGAGGTTTCAGAGGCTTTTTTCAGCCTCTGCAACTTCCATTTGGGAGGGTTTTTTTTCAGCCTCTGCAACCTCCATTTCTGAGGCTGGGTGGGGCTACATTCAGACTATAAGACGCACCCAGATTTTCACTCTCTTTTTGGGGGTAAAAAGGTGCATCTTATACTATGAAAAATACGGGTAAATCTTGTTTTGGATGAGTTCCCCACTCCCTGCCACTGTTCTTCAGCAACTGAAACTATTCCACCCACTGTCACTGATAAGCTTATATTGGGAGAACAAAACAAGGATAATGAAATTTTTCCTCTTTCCTCCTCTTCTTTGCAAAGGCTTTCTTCTTTTCTCCTTTGTCTCATATGTCTGAGTTAAGAGTCTGAGTTAAGAGGATTCTTTAAAATACAGTAACGAGCTCCTGCTTTGAACTTGGAATATGCCTCCTGCAAAAAGCCTCCAGACCATCCTTATTTAATATGCCCAAATATGATTAGTGTCAAACAGTGAAATATCACTTCCTTATCTCTAGGAACCAGCAGACAAGACTATTTCTCTGGATCAAGGTCTTCTCTCACTTCTTTATTTTTTTCCTTTTCATTCCCATCACTAGCCCCCTTCCTTCCTTTTCTTCTTTTGACAAAATGCAGACTTTGACAACAATTTTTGGTATGTACAGCCCCTTCAGCGGTACGTTGGTTCTTTATCCTTTTGAAAAAAGGCACCAGTCTTGCTCCTTTGTTGGCCTAGTGTTTAATGTCAATTCCTAATTTAAGGAAATTGTTTAGTCAAAAAGGTAGGTGATTGCTGCTGCCTTGTGTTGTTGCTGTCACAGAGACTTGGTCCTTCTCTCCTTCCTCAACTAAACTTAAAGAAGCACACATCAAAGGACGTCTTCTGAGCTGCGCGAACCAATTACCGAGAGCCTGGTAAAGACCATGTCACTGCTGTTTATCTGCCAGAAAATGCTGCTTTGGCATTTTTGTACTCCCCCCCCCCACATCCTCTGGAAGCTTTCATTCAGATTTATTTACATACAAAGGGTCTTGCATGTCAACAACTGCAAGCTGTTGATAAAGGATTTGCATTTTCCATAATTTCATGGAGATCCTGAATTTGGTCAAAGGCAAAAAAAAAAAAAAAAAGGCAATGAGGAAAATTCTCCTTGAAATTTGGTATTATTAAAAGAAGAGCTCAAATTACTTTTGTAACAGTGCCCCTGCTATAACTATGCACAAAAAGGAAATCAGAGAGACTTACAAGGCTGATAATTATTGTTTCTTGACCACACACTTGGCCAAATGATTTTTAGTTGTCTCAGGGGCTTTGCAATTCTAACTACTTAAACAAATGCCGATCGGAGTTTATCCTTTTTGGGGTTCTATTAGAAATAAGATAGGAAAGGCTAAGAGTACATATAATTATGCTACAGCCTTACCCCAAAATTTAATTGGGCATAGTCTCATAGGCTATGAATGAATGTAAAGCAAGACCATTCACTTAACAAGATCTTTCTAAAAAGAAAATTCTGAATTTTCAGTTTCATTGCTAGCAGTCTTTGAAACTGAAGTTTTAAAAACCATCTACAGGAAACCGTGGTGGCACTTCAAGATTCCAATTGCTTTTCTCTGTTTTATTTACTTTTGAAATGTGCAGGGACATTCATAGAAGTGATTTGAAAATGACTATTCCTAAAGATGGTTTGACTGTAGGCAATTATAATAATGTTATCCTACTCTCCAGTTTTTAACAACCTAACTAAACAAAAAATCAGGATTTGTGTTCAATTAATATGCTTGATTTTTAGATTCCCTGGGTTGCATAATTAAAAATTGTGTTTTTCAAAGATATTTGGCAACAATATACTTATTTCATTTAGAATCACAGAGTTGGAAGGGACCTTGGAGGTCTTCTAGTCCAACCCCTTGCTTAGGCAGGAAACCCTACACCACTTCAGACAAAGGGTTATCCAATATCTTCTTAAAATCTTCCAGTGTTGGAGCATTCACAACTTCTGGAGGCAAGTTGTTCCACTGATTATTTGTTCTAACTATCAGGAAAGTTCTCCTTAGTTCTATGTTGCTTCTCTCCTTGATTATTTTATTTTATTTTTTATTTTATTTTAATTTTATTTGTATGCCGCCCTTCTCCCGAAGGACTCAGGGCGGCTCACAATAAAAACATGGAATATACAAAAAACATATATGACATAACAGGACAATATAAGGTAAAAGTAAACAAACAACTAGACAATACAGAGTTAAAATGGGGCCAATAAAATACGAATTCATAATTAATTAAAAAATCCTAAAAATCCTAAAAACAATCAAAAGTCAACCATAGCCAGCTTGGTTAAAAAGCCATGTCTTCAGGTCACGGCAGAAGGAACGAAGGTCAGGGGCGGTCCAAAGTGCAACAGGAAGATCATTCCACAGGGCCGAAGCTTCCACAGAGAAGGCTCTTCCCCTGGGCGCCGCCAACCAGCATTGTCTGGCTGAGGGAACCCTGAGGAGGCCAACCCTGTGGGAGCATACCGGGCGCTGGGAGGATGCTTGCGGCAGTAGGTGGTCCTGCAAATATCCTGGGCCTAAGCCATGTAGGTCTTTATAGGTTAACACCAGCACCTTGAAGCGAACCCGGAGGACAACTGGAAGCCAATGCAGCTCGCGCAGGAGTGGCGTTACATGGGAATATTGGGATACGCCCATCACCACCCACGCGGCCGCATTCTAGATCAGTTGGAGCCTCTGTGTGCACCTCAAGGGCAGCCCCATGTAGAGGGCATTGCAGTAGTCCAGCCTTGAGGTGACGAAGGCATGAGTGACTGTGCACAATGCATCCTGGTCCAGGAAAGGGTGCAACTGGCACAACAGATGAACCTGTGCAAAAGTCCCCCTGGTAACGGCCATCAGATGGTCATCCAAGGACAGCTGGGAATCCAGGAGGATGCCTAAGTTGAGAGCCCTTTCCAAGGGGGGTAAGACTTCCCCCCCCCCAATCAAGAGTGATGGAATCTCTTGGGCTCGAGATGCAGGTATCCACAGCCACGATACTTGCTCGAGATGCAGGTATCCACAGTTCTCCCAGAAGTTCTTCCAGAAGAGCGAATAACTTCTCCCAGAAGAACGAAGCTGAAGACACCAGCCTGAAGATGATGGATGAGATTTTGTCGAAATGTTGCCAAGATACTTCCAATTTTACGTGGGAGAAAACCCAAATGACCAAAGACCTGTCTGGTTTGG